>JAJONY010002940.1:0-31735 GCA_029582405.1 Solanum gandarillasii
TAATGAAACTCCTTTAACTTTGTTTCAACAAGAATGGGCCCTGCATTACACAATTCAAATTTAATCGAGTTTTTAATGTGGATTTCGAACACCAAATAAGAAATTAAAAAAACCAAGCAAGTATGCAACTATGGTAGTTTGACTTTCAATTCAGTTTTTTTTTTCAATTTCTAATTTACACTTTGTTGACTCTATTTTGAAAAAATGTACAATTTTTTTTATTTTCCTCACTCTTTCTCCTATCCTCGAATACATCATTTTTACGCGATGTATCGGGATATGTGTGTCTTGTCTCAACAAAAAATATATATCAGGATGCGATTTATCGAGATATTGAGTAATATATCAGAAATTTTTAAATTTTAAAGGATTTTTATAATTTGAAAAAGAATAGGAATATGATGTATATATTCATTTTTAGAGGAATTGTCAGATTTTTTTATCCATATTGTATTAATTTATTAGTTGACCAGAGTTGCAATGTCTCCACATAATTTTTACGGTGCAACTTAAATTGAAAATTGACTTTAGACTTGTTTTGTGGTATTGTTATGCAGATGGCAAAATTGACGGAAATCAGGGTTGAATAATGCTAAAAGTGTACTAGCAAGCTACCAAGGGCTATTATTGTCTATTTTGATAATAAATCTTCTTAGTTTGGGAAATAAACTTTGTAGTTACGTGTATGTGCAATGTATCTCATTAATTGTCATGATTAATAGATGCATTGTACTGATCAAATAAATTACATATTGAAATTATAATTGCCAGTTAAATTTATCGTATTTCTTTTTATTTTTAGTTTTTAAAATACGTTTTACGGATCTAAGGTTTATTTCTTTGAAATAACGTTCAAATATTTTGGTACTATAGACTTTAAGTATTATTTAAATTGAAGTACATATGGTATTTGATCAAAGTTTGTTTTCAATTAATTTCTGTTGTTGCTGGAATGAACTAAAAAGATAAAACATAGTCTAAAGCATCTATCCAAGCACTTTTTTATAATGCGAAGAATATTTAATAAGTTATGGATTGTTTTCTTATGAGATTAATTAGTATAGTTTTTTTTGAAAAAAATGAGTAAAGAGTTACTGTTGATGATTGTCTCAAATTGCTTCAATAATGTTCACAGAGAACTAGGTGAAAATAGTGAGGACAAAGAAAGCAATAAAAGTATCTTTTTTATTTTTTGTATGCCAAATAAGAATCCTAAATAAAATCTTAAAATTAATTTAGATTCCAAATTATCATATAATATTTTTTTTATTTAAATATTAATAATATATGAAATATATATTTTAAAAATGAATATTTCTAAAAGGAGTTGACGGTGTAATTATCTTGACAATTATGGGCCCATAACTGTCCATAGCGGGCTTAGCTTCTTAAACTGGAATACTGGACGGTGTATTGGGCCTAGATCAAGCTAAAAGGGTTGGAGTAGTGTTTTAGGAGGCGGGGTGTGAGGCGAGATGTTTTATATAGTTTGGAGTGAGACGTAAGCTTCGAGACATGAGACATAAGTTTTATGAATCTACGGAGGTGGTCTTATGTATATTTTTTTTTATAATTTTATTACTAAGAAGAAAGCAAAAGTTAAACTTTCAATTACTATAAATAAATTTAAATTAATAACCTATAATATATAGAAAAAAATATTATGATTTTTATTTGAGAAATGTATTAATAACCAATAATGAAGAAAAAAGTACTATTACAATTACTATTTGAGAAATATCATTACACAAATAAAAAAATATGATTTCAATAAAAAAAAGAAGTTCAAAAATAATACTATTTTTTAAAAAAAAGGCCCAAGGCGTACGATTTTTACTCTCAAGGTTTATGTTTTTACGCTAGGAGCTTACACCCCAAATTCTAGGACTCACGCCCTATGAATGTACGTTTTTAATTTGCACCCCAAAGCGTTTTAGTATGCCCCACCTCAAAACTTCCTCAGGACTCACCCAAAAAAACGTTATACAATTTTTGCCACTTAAAAATAAGAAAAATGTCTGACTTCGTTTGAAAAGACAAAAAGCTGACAATTTATAAAATCAATATCGACGAAAATATCCCCTAATAAAAACTCAATATAAACATTTCTCGCTCAATTCTATATGTTGGAATCGAAATTTAACATACAACAAAAACATCAACCTAGCTAGAAACTAAAATGGAAGCCAAAAGGCCACTTTTTACATCAGGCATTCAATTAGTTAGTTTAATAAGTAAAACTAATTGAATTTACAAATAATAATCTTTCCCACTTTGTTGTGTTACTAGTACTTTGTTTAGTTCGCTTTTCTAATTTATGCATAATTAATGTCTGTATTAGTTATTGTATATTGAAGAGTAAATTACTAATATCATGAATTTCTATGCATTAGTATTGCAATGAATTCTAATGCATGCATTAACAATGTTAAAGACACAATTGCCCCTCAAATTTTTTTCACATCCATTCCAATATATTTTTTTTAAAAAAACATTTCTTTAAAAAATTATGCAACGCTTAATATTTTTAGTACACCAAATCAAACATTGCATAAGAAAAATCTCAGCATAACTAATGCAAGTATAACAATACAAGTATTACTAATACATTATATTTTGCATTATACTTGGATACTCTACCACAGGGACAGATCTACGTGGGCAGTAGGGGGTCCATCCAAATCCCCTCGTCGAAAAAATTACATTGTATTTATAAGGTCAAATTCGATATGTATGGTTATATGCAAAGAAACCCCCTTAGTACAATTGAGAAGCTTAATTTAGTGGTCTAGGGGTTCAAAATTATGTCTACGATCATGATGGCTTTCTAACGCTCGATAGTTTCTTTTATTTTTTTCATAAATAATATTTGCATAAATTATATGCAAAATTCTATATTATAAATATGGAATAAGAATAGGTACTACTGTAAATATGTTAAAAGCTAAAATAACAAAATCAATAGCGTGATTGATTAAACTTCTAAAATTTGTTATTATGAAAATTATTTTTTTATTAAAGTACTTTTGTATATTAATAATTTATGTTTGATTAATTAATTTGATTTTTTTTTTTATTAATATTAGAGTTTTGTCGGTGCTTGAGCTTGACCAAGATTCCAAAATTATTTCTGAAGAAAAATATTATTTTAAAGATAACATATGATTGAAAGGACATTAATTCGAAAGAAAAAATTGAACACTGCAAAGAGGAAGGGGAAGGCAAAAAAAGCACAATAAATTTTAGAAAGGACTCGAAATAATAATAAATGTTAAACGAGACATGACAATGTGAGTTAAAATTAAGTGGATTAAAATGAGTGTTGCCATTCACCGCCCCGCGTTTTTTAGTTATCTCATAATTTTTGCACTTTTACTTCATATATATGTTTCAAACTTCCGAATGAAAATCCTAAATCCGCTATTACTCTGCCAAACGGTCAAAGTTTTGTGTAATTTGTAATACAACAAGGGTGACTAAACACAATAATACATTCCTAGTGGACCCAATTACAAAATATATTAGCTTAAAACTTACAAAAGTTAAAAACAAACATAAAGAATTTATTTATTTATTTTTTAAAAAAACATTAGTTTATTATGTTTCTAACACACGCATACACAAAATTTTGAAATTCAAAAATAGAATATAAAAAAAAGACTGGCGTTAAGTTTAAGCGAATTCCCCCATTTATAAACCCTACTTCCGTTTCGCTTTTAATTACTCACACACACAAAAAAGCTCTGCCGCTCTCTATCTTGAAGGAATTTTGCTTCTCATACTTTCGACAATGGTGAGTAAATCTCGTTTATTTTTCAAATAATTAGTTGATTTTTTTGCGAGAATTGGAATGATAATTAGATGATTATTGAGATGTTTATAGGATTCGCTGGATTTATTTTTTTGTATTAACTTTGATTTGGATGAGTATTAGAGGATTTAGATGATTATTGAGATGTTTATAGGATTCTCTGGATTTATCATAATTGGAATGGGAAGTGTTATGTACAGGAGAACTTTTATAGCTGCAAATTGTGTATCAGTATTGGGATGATGAGATTGAGGTGTTTATAGGCTTTGTTTGGTCAAGTTGTTCCTTTTCTTTGTTTTAGAAGTTGGTTTTAGCTTTGGTTGGATGAGTTTTTGAAGATGTAGCGAGTTTTTTTTGTTGTATTTGGAATGATAACTGATCTAAGGTGTCTAATCGACCCTGAATAGTTTGATATGGAGGTGTGTATAAGCTTTGGATGCGTATCTGGTTGTTGGATTTGTATCCATATGGATTGAGGTATGGATACGTGTGGTGGGATTTGGCTTAAAACATTTGAAATTATAAAATAGGGCTGTTAAAATATTCTTTCTTTTGAGAGATAGCCTGTGGAGAACTTAGATGGTATATTCTAGAGTTAAATCATTCATTCTCTAAAATGGGAGTTCACAAACATAAATTGATTGTTGAAAATCTACATACGAATAATTAATTTAAAAATTATTCATTCTTTCTATAAGAAAGAATTTTTTTATAAATAGCAAATATTGTGACCAAGACGTAAAGCTTTAAAGATGTATGTACGCCATCTTCTATGTCTTTAATCTGTTTTATCTTCTTTTTTGAGGCATCAAAATTCCCCACAGGTTTCAGATTGAGGTGCTTATACACTTTGTTGATTTTTTTGTTGTCCAATTGCTCCTTTTTGTTCTTCTAGGAAGTTGATTTTTAACTTTGATTGTGATGTGTTTATGAAGATGTAGATGAGTTATATTTGATATGTGATCAGTGTTGAATTGTAACTGTTTTGGCTGATTTCTTGTGTTGATGTTTGTGAATTTATTATTACAGGCTTTACCAAACCAACAAACTGTAGATTATCCAAGCTTCAAGCTTGTTATTGTGGGGGATGGAGGAACTGGTATGTTTCTATGTTTATCTGAGATTTGTTTCTAGTATCGTTTGTTTTGAAGAGAATATCAGTAACAATATTTTGATGTCAAACAGATATTTTGTTTTGATTTCTTCAGACATTTGAAAAACATTATTGACTTGTGTGAAATTTTGATTCAGAATAGTTTTTAAATATGGAAGTTATTTCAATATAGTTAATTGATAACGTATGAGTATACACTGAATTTATGGGATAAATGCTATTTATCGTAGATAATCTGATCTTTGTAAATTGAAGTGAATGTTTCATTGAGATTAGTGGCTTGCTTCCTTTTGTTAGAGTACCCTAATGGTTCCTGTTGTAATTGGATTTCCAGGGAAGACGACTTTTGTCAAAAGGCATCTCACTGGTGAATTTGAGAAAAAATACGAACGTAAGTTTTTTATTTCCTGTACCGACAGATAGAGTCTTCTGATAATCTGGGTCGTTATCCTTTTCAATAGGCTCTCGCTCTGTTTTTTATTATGTTGGTTTCTCATGAGTAAATTATTTATTAAGTTTTGTTTTCATACAGCCACTATTGGTGTGGAAGTTCATCCACTAGACTTCTTCACAAATTGTGGGAAAATTCGCTTTTATTGCTGGGATACAGCCGGACAAGAGAAGTTTGGAGGTCTCAGAGATGGTTACTAGTAAGTGATTCTAGGCAGTTAAAACCTTTAGTTTATGCAAGGCTCTGCTGCTCGATGGATGTTATTTCTGATTAAAACTTTTACTGTCAAGTTAAATGGGTGAAGTTTCATGTTTCCCAAAAGATGAAATATTGGAATTAAGGAATGCTGGTTTGTTTGTGAAGAATAATTGATAACGTGTGGTGTTCTACATCAAATGCCACTATAGGTATTTCTACAATGTGGTTAATCATATCTGAGGTGACAGTAATTGTGCTCACACTTGCGTCTCTTTTAAGCAAAGAATACCATATTTACCCTGCTATTCCTTTTTTACATCAAACATTTGTTACTTGTATGACTGCCTTGACATTAATTGTCTTGCTTGAAGCTTTTGGTGACTGTATTTTTGATTCTCATATTTCTCTATGTCAATTGTGCAGCATTCATGGGCAATGTGCAATTATCATGTTCGATGTTACAGCCCGTCTGACCTACAAGAATGTTCCTACTTGGCATAGAGATCTTTGCCGGTGAGGAACTCTTCATAGGCTGCCAGCATTATACTCTTACTTATAATTGATGATATGCAATTGAAATCTGAAATGCTATTCAATTGCTTCTTCCAGGGTTTGTGAAAACATCCCCATTGTTCTCTGTGGAAACAAAGTTGATGTGAAGAACAGGCAGGTTAAGGCAAAGCAAGTTACCTTCCACAGGAAGAAAAATTTGCAATACTATGAGATCTCAGCAAAGAGTAACTACAACTTTGAGAAGCCTTTTCTGTACCTTGCTAGAAAGCTTGCTGGGTAATTAATGTTCATAAATATAAATCTATATCTTGTCTGTTCTATTCATTTGTACCGTTGATGTGAACCTAATTTCTTGTTCTACTTGTAGGGATGGTAATCTTCACTTTGTGGAATCACCTGCACTTGCTCCCCCAGAAGTACAAATTGACTTAGCTGCACAGGCATTGTAAGATCTCTGTTTACTTTTGTTACTTCATTATTTTTTACTTCTGCTAATATCTAAGTTTTATATGAGTATTCCATAGAATTGATAACTGTTAGCAAGTCTGTGAAAATATCAGATATTCACTGTTTTATATGTATAACAATGTTGGACAATGTTCATTGCATCTTAATATGTATATCAGAGTTAGAACTGATGATTTTGATCATGAGCAACCCTCGTATCTTAAAGAATACCAACAAGTATTATGTTCCTATTAGATTTAGATCATGCAAATCTACCCTATTGCTTGCTTGGCTTGTGATGTGCTAGGCTCCTTGTGCTTAACATTTTGTTTTCTCGTTGTACGACTTTTAATTTTAACCACACTGTTTATTCAGGCATGAACAGGAGCTTCAACAAGCCCTTAATCAGCCACTTCCAGATGATGATGATGAAGCATTTGAATAGATGGCATAGATCAGAGCAGATCAGTTTCACTGTTGCACCTTTCCATATTCCTAGTCCTTAAATTTTCTCTATTTGGACTTTTGTCTTTGTTGTTTGAGGATGTATTTGCTGCTTCCTTGTATTATTGATTGGTTATTAGATTATGTTCGTCTGGGGCCATGAGGTTTTGTTTTGGTAGGTTAGATATTCCGATCCTGATGTAAGGGCGCACATTGTCAAGGCTCTGTTTTGAGCTTGTTATAATATTACTTGGTCTCATATTCGACAATTTTTTCTCTGAAGATATTTAGATGTTAACTGTTGGTGAATAGTGATTGTAACTAGCAGAGAATCCCATGTCAGCATGGCCATGGCCGAAGGGAAGGTGTGTATATACACACTATAGAGTTGGAGCAAACATTTTGAGCAGGCAAAGTAGTGGCCGCCGCAGTTTTACCGTTATGTTGACAAAAATTCTAAAATAACTAGTAGTTTATGTAGGTTGTTAATATGCGCTCAAAAAGGAGAAACTTTGTTGAGGTCAGGGGCGGCTCGATACCTTTAAAACTGAGGCATCCGTCTTAGGTTCAAAAATTTGAGGGCCTCATTTTTTAGTAATAATAAAATTATTATATTTATTTTTTAACAAAAAAATAAATAATATTTTGTGTTTCTTTTAGTTTGTTTTGAAACATTAAAGAACGTTTTTTTCCTTTTTGTCAATTTTTAAATTTAACTTCTACATGACATGTTTAAAATCACAAAATTACAAAATATTTTGGTATATATATAGTATAAGACCATAGAAAAAATAAAGCATTTTCATTAAAAAAAAAGAAATAAATTTGGATTTCAAAAAAAAAAAAAAAAACTAGTCCTCCGATTTATATTTGGCTTTAGGCCACTAATTAGGTTGAGCCGCCACTGGTTGAGGTAGCTCATTCTTTGATGATGGTATAGGCAATCAAAATTCAGCTATACATGTCAAATCACGTGATTTTTCTTCGTTGTACTCAACTTGTTTGTACTTATACCTATATGGCGAAGTATATTATAAAGGAATAAATAAGTTAGAGATTATGCTATATTAAATTGTGGAATGCTTATTACTTTTGCTTCGTCGGAGTGGATGATCCCAATTTTCGTTTTTTAGTTCCTTCCATAGGAAGAGCAAATCTTGGAGGTTCTTTTTGAGCATATGATGAGTTAATCAGTGCACCAGTTTTTTGATGGGGAATTCTAAATAGCAGCTTTTGTAGTTGGACATTGAAAAACTTATGTGCAAATTGACAATTAATGTGAAAAACAGGTAACGATTCATTCTGAAAATAATGACGAAAAAGTGCACATTGTAGTTAAATTATTATTCTATCTATTAATTTTAAAAGTATCTGTGCCAATCAAACATACAAGGGGAATGAAAATGGACTAAGAAAATGTTAGATACAAGCAAAAAAGAACGAAGCGATTAGATAGATATCAACAAGTAGTTGAAAGAGAAGTAAAAGTATGTGAATTTAATCTTGTAGACAATTTTGCTGATTCAGCAAAATGGCTAAACAGGAAAAGACAAAGACTATATATAAGGTAAAACTCAAAAGTAGACAATATAATCTCATATACAAGCGAATTCACTTGGATACAATATATTTAGAATAAATTATAAATGATCTTTATTTCATGAATTCTAAGATACATGTATATGGATGTATCTGAATGTACCAAAATCTATTAAGATACGTAATACTATTGCAAAAGTAGAGTGTATATGAGTAATTAGCTCCTAAACTAGTGAGATTTACGTAAATTTTTCTAAATATTAATTGTATTTATTTTTTTGTTGACCTAAATATACAATGTCTCCACTTATTTTGGAGATTTTACTTTAGACTTGTTTGTGTGGTATTGTTGCGCAGATGACAAAATTGACAGAAACCTGGAAAGTGCTAAAAAAAGTGCTAGCCAGCTACCAAGGACAACTATTATCTATTTTCATATAATAAATCTTCATAATTTGGTAAATAAACTTTATAGTTAAGTGTATGTGTAATTTATTTCATTATAATTGTCATAAATCATAATAACTAATGGATGCATTGTACATCATGATGGTGAAAGAAACTACATATTGAAATTATAATAGCAAGTTGAATTTATCATATTTACCTATCTTTATATGAACTCTAATCATTCTTTGTCACAATTAATTCACCGGCATATAAAATAACTATTGCATATATACTTGGTGTAATTTCAAAAATAAGGAGAACAAGCTAATTGTGCTCTATATTTTATTTCGATCCTCGTAAGTCGTAACTAAAAATGATTAGGTTGGTCACGAGTTTGTCTCAAAATGCTGAAATGTCTCTAAATGTCAGGTTTATCAGCCAATTTAATACTAATAATACTCCTAGTACTTAGGTTGAAGTAATTATCTTTGTCTACTGTAAGAATATTGCAAGAGGCAAGTTGCATGTGGTAAAACATGATTAACTATAAACAAGTAAAGTACATTACATATATCGATAGTTCAACACTTCAACTTAATCAAATCATAATCTCAAATTCATCATTATGATAAAAATCACAACTTACATTAAATTCTGATTCGCATCACATAAAATTTATATCATCGCCACAAACATAGAATGGTATCCACTTTGTGTATGGTATTTAAGAATAATCCACTTTGAATTATTCGCTTTCCTATGTTATAAAATATACTATAGTAATCATTTTACTAAGGAATCCTTGGTAATTTCCTTTAGATGGCCAAACATGTATAACATAGTTTCAACAGGGAAAAAACAAACATATCAAAATAAATTTTAAAAAAGACATTATTTTATTAATTTTTTGCCGGTTTTAAACATAAATGTCTTGTCAATTTTCATGAATGATGATGAAAGGCAAAGCATGCCTCTTCTTTTAAGTTTAGATAAAAGGCATTTTTCTTGTTACCTCTTATATTTTGTTCTGTTCACTGTCACGCCCACCACCTTCTTACTATATTTTTCACCTTTTTTTCCCCTTCAATTTTCTTCTTTCTCCTCAATTATTGTTTGCAAAGTCAAAAGCCTAATCGCAACCTTAAATTCACCTCTTTAACCACATTACTATGCGGAGTTCGAATTTTTACTAAGAAAGTTTAAAATATATGAATAAGTAAATATATAAAATAATCAAAAAGAGTTCAATATCTTCTATTTATACATAAATATAACAATAGCGCAGATTGATAACGTGTTATGATTTTATATAATTTACTACTTTTTTTTTTTTTTTGCATTTTGTACATTTTACTCTATCTGTCCACTTTTAATTGTCATGTTGCGCTTTTGAAAGTCAATTTGACTAATTTTCAAAGTTAAATTAAATTACATTAATTTGATATTTTTTTTAAATAAAAATAGATATTCAAAAACTATACAAAAAATACTATAAATTCCAATTTTTTGCATATCATGAAAAAAATACATCGTAAAATATTAGTCAAAGTTATTATCGTTTGATTATAAATAAGGAAACTATGACAATTAAAAGTAGATAAGTAGTAGTAAGAAAATTTCAATGAACGGTGTCACGTAACCACCCTTAGCCTAAGCCCTAAGGTAGATTTGTCAATGTACACGAGTTCATGCTCTTGATATGAGCTTTGAAGAAAAATTAATTACTCTATTAATTGATTAAAACCCTATATATATATATATTATTTGATAAAAAATTGCGTATAAATAATTCACTATGTATACACATATGCATATGAAACATGACGAAATAAAAAAAAATATAGTGTATGAATACATAATCGGTGCAGATGATTCCATGACTTTTCAATTCTACCCCAATATGTGTGAGTGATCTATAAATTACACTTGCACAAGGTACCAACCGTGTTTTAAAAGGTGGGGCGGCATATAAGGTGTGACGTTTTATGTAGCACAGATGAGATATAAGTCTTGAGGCACGGTACAATGCGTAAATTCATGGATCTGTAGAGTGACATCTCATGTATGTTCAATTTATAATTTTACTACTAAGAAAATAATCAAAAGTTAAAGTTTCAATGATTTTACAAATAAATTTTAACAAATAACTAATAATATAGAAAAAAAATCTTAGTATCTCAATTGACTTATTTTAATTTTCAGATTTCATGTCTTTTAATCTCCTTCCCATTTTCCCGATTAAAAAAAAACTAAAATTAATTTATACCAAACAGTAGGCGAATAGGAATAGTGGGTCAGGTTTAGGTGTCTGTAGTTCTATAGATTGAAAAACATGACACTTAATATTTCCTAAATTTCTTCTTGGATTTTGTCAAAAAGTCAAATTGAATTATATATATTGTTATGTTAAATCAAAAGTGTATTCATTATAATATAAAAAAAGAGCCTCCACCGTTTTAATATATGCATGTCAGAAAGAATAAAATAAATAAATAAAGTTAATATCCAATTACAATCAAAATGTTTTGCTTCCTATTTTATATCACTAAAACAAAAATAACTTTTAGCGATAATAAACACACATTAATAAAGAATGTTAAAGTCTTTATCGACATTAGTTAAATGTCATTAGAAACAATGTTGCTAAAGTCTTTAGGAACATATACAAAGAGTACTAATTGCCGCTAAAAATATATATTTAGCGATAATTGAGTTATTCCCGTTAACTAATAGCTACTAAAATCTTTTTTTTAAAATGTAATGTATGCTTCTCTATGAAAACCAACCCCTTATTTCAATGTCTCCTAATAAAGAAGAACCAAAAGTCAATGGCAATAACACTTTTTACCAAGTTAATTTAAAGGGAAAAAAGAGAAATATATCCCCGAATTATCGTAAATGATATGCAAATACCCTTCGTCATACTTTTGGGACATTGGTGCCCTTGTTGTCCAAAAACTAGAACATATATTCCCTTCACACTAACGGAAGACTAAATAGGGACACGCGACGCAATCTTATCCGTCGATAAATGTCGGATCGATGAATAAGATTATGACACGTGTATGTCCATTAATATAAATAGTATATATGCTCTAGTTTTTGAATGACAGGAACACCAATGTCCCAAAAGTATGACGGAGAATATTTGCATTCCATTTACGATAGTTCGAGGATATATTTATCCTTTTTCCCTTTTTCCCTTTAAATTAACTTGGTAAAAAGTGTTATTGCCATTGACTTTTGGTTCTTCTTTTCTTTTCTTTTTCTTTTTGCCTTTTTAGCTTTGTCTATTCATTGCTGAGTAGACTTTTTAAAAGAGGTTACCTTTATTAATGAAGAGCCTTCAATTTTACTATAGCCATGCATTAGCCAGGTAGAAGTAGATGAGAAAATACCAACAATTATTTAACACAACGAAAAAAATATTACTCCGTGGGGTGTCTGGTTTGAAGAAAAGTTATGAAATTAGTTATATGCAGATTAACTATTTGAATATAATTTTTTATTAATTGTTTGCTTTATTGTATTAATAAAAGTAAAAATTACACAAATCTCATAATGTTAAAAGCTAACAACATCTTATTCATACTTTTTTTTTCAAATTACAATCTCTTGAAATTTAAGGATTATGGATACATCACATAATGTCTTGATAGATCGCGTCTCGATACATTATCTTTATTGATACAAAACACACTTATCCCAATACATTGTATTCCGATACATATTGTAAGAGTGATGTATCCAAAAATAGGAGAGAGAGAGAGGAGGAAAATAGGGACTTTAGTAATTTCAAATGATAGAAACTTTTAGAGAATATGATAAATAGGTTGTGAATTACTGAATTTAGGAGATTAAAATAATATGCATTACATAAAATTTTAAAAATAAATTATTTGTTTATGAAAATAGTTTCCACTTTATTTAGCTTTGTTATATTAGTGATGCATAAAAAGGTTTTGAGGGGCGTTTTTTTTTATTTTATCCTAAAATTATTCCTCCACCCAAAGACATGAATAACTTATTGCTATCTAATTATAAATTCTGATAGAAGTTGTCTAACAAATCAAAACTTTAAAGGTACTAAAAATTTATCCCACAATTAATTTTCCTTATCCATCATACAACACATATTGTCACGACCCGATTCCTCAAATCATGATGGCGCCTACTATAACCCACCAGTAGGTAGCCAACCCGTAACCCAAAACAACAAGTAATGGGTCTGAGGGCAGAAACTAAATAAGAGTAGGCAAAATTTAAGATAACAACGTAAACAAGCGGAAGCAAACCAAAACATATATGCAAAAAATGATCCCTCCCGGAACTTGGAAGTCACTAGTACAGAGCTACTAACAAAACGAGTACAAGTCCAAAAAGTGGACCACAGAGACTGGATTGTCTTGAAAGGTAAAAGACAAGTCTATATACACAGATGGAGACTGAAATAGTTCAAACGCCGTGTGCTCACCCCCGTCTCCGAATCAGACTACTCCAAACTGGATCAACTCTGGCCACTGGTGCTCGGACCTGCATCACGAAACAGATGTAGAGCGTAGCATGAGGACCAAACTAACAGGTACCTAGTAGGCATCATAGGCCGACTGAACTTGAAAAGTAAAGGCAATATGAAAAGAAGGAATAACACAAACCGAAGTCAAGAACGAAAATCTAACTAACAACGGAATGCACACGAGTGTAGAAAGAACTAACTAAAGTAATCTATAAGCTAACTACACCTAACTAGACCCCCATAAGTCCAGAAGATACACTCGTGCGCAAGTTAAATAAAAATCCGAACGGACCCCCATAAGCCCGAAGAGTACACAAAATAACTATAACTAAAGAGAATTGTATATAAGAACCCAAAAACGGAGAACATCGAACCAGAACCTCAACCCAAATTAGTAGAATCTGACAGTACGGAGGTCGGACCTCGAACTGGATGCTCACAAGAAGTACCTAAGTAACCAATCACAAATATCAAGTAACTGAGGCCGGAACTCTAACCGGATGCTCTATATAAGTATCTGGGCAATAGAGGCTGGACCTTAAATCGGATGCTCTATATAAGTATCTGGGCGATAGAGGTCGGACCTTAAACCGGATGATCTATATAAGTATCTGGAAAATAAAGGCCGGACCTTAAACCATGAGCTCTATAAAGGTGCCAATGTAACTTCTAAAAGAGTCCTAATCGATCCACGCTCATAAATGTCCGTGGAACATCGTCCACACTTAGCCAATCAATGTAAGTACTTGGAACCAAATTGAAAATCAAATTCAAATTGCAAAGCAGAACTAGCATCACTAACTTAACTCGTGAAATCGTAACATCGGGGAAAGAAGGATAACTATCGTCGGAGCAAGCGTATCGCCTAGCTAAGGCCCAAACTATTAGACTCAAGTCTGCTACACCAGTCTACATGAATCTAAGCCGGCCGAGTGACGTCGGGGCAAAACTAAGGCCTATCGGATCCGAATTATGTATTTCTAAGGCAAGCCCTAATCAAACCTAAATTAAGGCCCAACATGCTTCAGATAAACAATTATCAAACATACAAGCATTCCACATAGCAAAAAGGGTCAATTAATAACACAAAACATGCTCACAGTTACCCAATAATTTTCGAAAGAGGACGAAACATGATTTCTAAACACCTATGCATAATTCAATCACTACCAACCCAAATCCCAACTAATCAACATGCATTCACACTCTCAAGCTCAATTTAAGAGAGAAAAACCGTAGCCTATCTGTAGGCTGATCACACGCGCTCCAAATCACTTCTTCAGAGCTTTCCTTATTTGAACGGCGTCAAAACGCTGCCTTGTTATAAAAAATAGAGTCATAACGTTATTACGGTCGTTTAGACACCAAAATCACAACAAATGGAGACGGGTCAATTTTGGAGTCAAAACAGGAATCGTGGCGACTCCGTCAAGACACCCTAAACAACACCCCAAACTTGTGTTCCAAAATGGAACACAATTCGGGGCTCAAAACGCAGCAAAAACTAACAAGCAAGAAAATCACACTTTAATCAACTAAAAAAGAAAACAACAACAGTCTAAACTTGAAATTTACAAGAATCTAATAGTGCCCAGCACTCCTTGAGCACTCTACAACGAAGCCGCGACAATTCTCAATATGTGGGACTTCGAATCACGCAAAACCGAGCTAAAATGAGTGAGATATGACCAAAACAAGAATGCCAAAAATAAAAGCTCGAAAAAGGGTACTGCAATCAGGTTATCGCGAAATTTACCTCGAACTATGCGCACCCGACAACTTTCGAACACTCTACAGCGAAGCCCTAAAAATATGAAGCTCCCGCACTTTGAATCGCCTAATTCGGATGAAAGATGAGAGAGTTATGAGGGTTTGAAGTTTGGAAAAAATGTTGCTGATTTTCTGCATTTATAGCAGATTTTCTGCAATAATTTCCAAAACTAAAAAAAACTCCGACGGGGTGCTCCGATCTCATTCGGAACCCCGTGCACGCAAAAGAAATATGCAACCATACCAAATTCAATATTCTGGACTCAATGGCACAATCAAAATTTCCATACGAAGTCATCTTGACAAAAAGTGGATCCCACATCCAAATGTCATTTTAAGTCAAAAATCACAAAAGAGCTCAGAAAAATACTGAAAACCTCGAGACACAAAAGAAGGGTCCATCTAGACCAAACTTGACATTCCGGAGCTAACCGCATTGACGAAATTATCGTCCGAGCGCGTTTACTCAGAATGTTGACCAAAGTCAAACTTAGGCTTAAACTTAAAGTTAAAACGCCTAATAGCACCGACTCACACTGAAAACCTCGGGAGTCATGTTGACCATGCTACTAGCCTAAAATGACCCTTTCGGAGCTGATGGAATCGTCAGAAATGAATTTCGATGTCATCTTCTTGAACTTTTGATCGAAAATGATCGTTCAAGATTCATAAGCCCCAAAACACAAAAACTCGCACCAAGGCCAAACGAACGACCAGGTGATCGAACTGTCAGTCACAGCAAGTCATAAAATGACTTGAGGTCGCTACATGAACGCTCTAAACGACACACAAAAAGTATTTGGACTACATTTTGATCTACTAAGGCTAGGAACATGTATTTTATTTTTACTATTTAAGGAGCAGGTATTCTATTTTCAAAAGTATTACTAATGCTATTTTAATTTTTTTTATTCTCAAATTTATCCAATCCGAGCAACGAGTAATTTGGTTATTTATTTAATGCTATATGCGTAACGTATAATATATGGCTAACACATTCAGTAAATTTAGTCATGCTACTATAAATGTAAAATATTAATTCCTTACATACTAATGCAATTTCTACAATAAGAAATTGTTTCAGTATAAAAAAAGAAGCATTTTTTATACAAATAAAAAGAAAAGGTAAACAAACATCTACAAAAGAAAAAAAAGGAAATTTTTGAACGTAAAAATCGTTCCTTAGTAATATTTTATCATTAACAACTAAGTTCTGTTTAAAATTGATTTTCATTTTATGTATATGATTTTTAATTAGGTGGTCCTAAATTAAATTTACATCAAATATATCAAAATGTCTTTTAATTTTATGATTCTTAACATGTATAAAAATCTGTTATCAAATTATTATCAAAAAACAAACTTATAATAGAATGTACTCATTCCTCTTTTCAAACAAAAGAAACTCATTTAAAAAAATCAAAAATAAAATAACAACGTCATTATAGAGGAGTTTGAACAGGAGTTTGTTGGAGTATAAAAGTTTAGTTTTTTTTTCCTTGTTAAAATAAGAGCAAAAGAATAAGTCAAAAACTCCATGTTCCCATGTCTCATATGTTGGTAGCTTCGTAGAGGCAGCCTCAGTTGGATACTGCTCACGTAGTGCCCAATTTACTATTTTTTGTGTGTGTGTGTGACCACCATTAAACTATTTTTCTTAGTGCTAATAAAGTATATGCAACATCCTCTTTTTCTATTTTGTTTATCCCCTTTTCTTCTCTTACCTCTTCTTCTTCACCAGTTCTTTTTTTCTCTCTCTGGTTTGTTGAACTGCATTTAATGTTGGGGGTTTGAGTCCGGATGAGAAAGATAGAGACTTGTAGTAAATACTGATTCATACAGATGATGATATTTCTGAAAAATAATGTTTCTTGGCTCTGACCCACTTTACCTTTCTTGATCTACTTATCTTATCTATGAAATTCTTGGTTTCTTGATGATGCTGTTGTTGTTCTTGTTCTTGTTTTAAGGTACAGATCTCTGATCTTTGAGCTCTGCTGGTTTATTTTCAGATCTTATGTTTCTTGGTGTCTGTAGATTTGTTTCTTGGTTTTCTTTCTTTATTTAATCATACTATGTACGTTTACTGCTCTGCAAATGTGGAGATATTCTTGGGTTATCTAGTTTTTGGCTTTTATTTTTTTCCCATGTTTTCTGTTGTGAAGATAAGTTACCCCTTTTGGTAAAAATCTCATCTTTTAAGGTTGTCATCTTCAGATTGAAGTTTTTTACCTTCCTTTTTTTCTGTTGGGTGTAGAGGGGTGGTTTGTTTTTTTGATTTATTGATCTTTTGGGAATTTGGAGTTTTAATTTTTGTTTTGCTGAGAAATTTATCTTTTTGTCTTGGGTTTTTCAGGATTCTAAAAGAAGTTATGGAGCTTTGATTATCCTAGAGCACTATGCAGGTTTGTTATCTTCTGGACTCTTCATCTGTACCTCAACCTGTATGTATAATTTAAGTTGTAGGTTTTCATGTGAAATGAAGTATCTATGTTGGTTTGTAATTAGAAAAAGTTAACAGGGAAAAACCTTTTCTTTTTGGTCATAAGTAGATAAAGGGCAAAAAAAAAAAGTAGATAAAGGGCAGCCCGGTGCAGTAAAGCTTCTGCAAGAATGAAATTGGTACTTGAAAGGCTATGAACATTTTTTTATAGACTCTGGTTGTTTCCGTAGCTGCTTATGGAATTTGCATGATATGTTTAGTATTAAGCTTTGAGAGAGAAATGAATTTGTAACTTCCTGACTTGAATCTAGACATGGAGTGATAAACTGACAAAGAGTTGAATCTTCCTTTCTTGAACTGGAATCTGGTTTTGAACTGCTTGAGTGCTTGGTATACCTGTTGGTGTCAACTTCAGCTAGTTTACATCTTTTATGTGAGTAGCTTATTTCATTATTACTGATGATTTGACTGAAAGATTGATGAGATTTGAAAGCAATTATATCTTTTATACTCATTTTCTTGCAACTAAGCTAGGACAACTGGCATGAGGCAGCACCTTAAGAATCTAAAGAAGTTGCATCTGTTAACAGTCATGTGATTTACTTTACTTAGGTGCCCATGTGAAGATGTCTCTTTATACTCTTTTCTTTTCCCTTTCCCTTCTTTTCTCTTTAAATGCCTTTCTTTCTTTTTCGTCTTCGTTTTTCTTCAGAAATCTATTCTTGTTACTGAAACACAACTTGTTTTCTTGTTCTTTTGCAGCTGTAACTATTTGTCAAGCTTTCTTTAGGATACTGGAAGATTGTATGATATGAAAGAGTAAATAGGCCAGTAACATTTATTTATGGTGTTTGGCCTTTGACCTAACAGTTTCAAGTTCAGATGTCGTTCCGCAGTATAGTTCGTGATGTAAGAGATAGTATTGGTAGCTTATCAAGGCGAAGCTTTGATTTAAGGCTGTCTGGTCATCATAGGGACAAATCACATGGTTCATTTTATGACTTAAGTGACCAGCCTCCTGTTATCCAAGATAGTTGTTGGGCCAATCTTCCTCCAGAGCTACTTTTTGATGTAGTTAGAAGGTTAGAGGAGAGTGAGAGCACATGGCCCGGTCGTAAGCATGTCGTAGCATGTGCTGCAGTCTGTAGGTCATGGAGGAGTATGTGCAAAGACATTGTTAGAAATCCGGAATTTTGTGGAAAGCTAACTTTTCCTGTTTCCCTAAAGCAGGTACTACTTTAGCTTGAAGTAATATTTCTTGTGCTAACTTATTTAAATTTTAAAGTTCAGAAATATGTGGTTGCTGTGTGGTCTGTGGGATCAACCCAAGTGGCAGTTCTATTGACTGTTAGAGTTGGATAGTTGTAGTGGAAGTTACGTGCTAGAGAAGTCTATTGACTAATCTTTTACCTTCTCTTTACAGCCTGGGCCTCGTGATGGAACTATTCAGTGCTTCATCAAGCGGGATAAATCTAATTTGACTTACCATCTTTTCTTGTGTCTTAGTCCTGGTAAGCATTACATTGTAGGCTGATATTGGCTTGATGCTTAAATAATTTATATATATTTAACTCATCCGTTTGTTGAAAAAATTCAATGATACTATCCTTGCACCCGAGGCATATAGAAGGTACATGCAATTTAGAACAGGAGGCAACCATTATCTTTGCTGTCTTTCCAATCTCCTGTCAGATGAAACCACTGATCTGTTCCTCCCCTGTCCCTTCCCACTCAAACCCAAAGGCGTAAAATGGAAACAAATCAAAATAATTTAAAAGTTTTCTCAATTGAGTTAATGATATCATAGAGACTTATATTTCCAGTTGTAATCTCTGTCTAGAGATATTTGGTTGTGATGCGTACTGCTTTAGTTACTCTTGCTTCATTGCCCATATAATTTCTATGTGAGTGGCAGTTGTTCAGAGGTTAATGAGTATTTCAACTTTCTTTGTAGCATTGTTGGTTGAGAATGGAAAGTTCCTTCTCTGTGCAAAAAGAACTAGACGTACGACTTGCACAGAGTATGTCATCTCAATGGATGCAGAAAACATCTCTAGATCAAGCAACACCTATATTGGAAAATTAAGGTAATTACTCAAGCTATTCATTTTGTTTTTCATTATCTTTCTTGTTTTTACCTGGTATTACTGAGATGTATCAGGAAATCTTAATTTAATGAAGAACAGAAACACACATTTGATATATTCGTCATCCCTTCTCATCAAAAATGGTTTCTCCATTGTTAGCTAATACCAATACTAAAGCACGAGCAACCGTGGAGACTTGGGATTCGTCAGTAATTAGCCATGGTTTTCAATGAAAAATAAGTAGACATATAGTCTATTATGCGTGGATAGATTGATCAGGAAAATAGAAGTTCTACGCGACGCTAGTTGTCCTAGATAAAAGCTGAAATGAAGTTCTCTGTGGCATCATCTTATTATATAATAGTCTGGGATATCAAAGTCCCTTTTCCATTCTGTTGTTGAGGAATGTATCTTAAATAATACTAGTACATATATACTATTGATTCTCCTTTCATTATGGGATGATATAATTTCACTGTCCATTGCAGATCAAATTTTCTAGGTACAAAATTCATTATATATGACACACAGCCTCCTCACACCGGTGCACATGTCCCTCCTCCGGGGCGCACAAGCCGTAGATTCACTTCCAAGAAAGTCTCTCCTAAAGTCCCAACTGGAAGCTATATCATATCCCAGATCACTTACGAGCTGAATGTGCTTGGAACACGGGGTCCGCGGAGAATGCACTGCGTCATGCACTCAATTCCTGACTCAGCCCTTGAAGCCGGTGGCTCTGTGCCTGGTCAACCAAAGCTTCTCTCAAGGCCCCTTGAGGATTCATTCCGCAGCATCTCTTTCTCAAAGTCTCTTGATCATTCCACGGAGTTCAGTAGTGCGCGATTTTCTGATATTGCTGGAGGATCAACTAATGAGGAAGATGATAACAAGGGGAAACCACTGGTCCTAAAGAACAAGGCGCCACGATGGCATGAACAACTGCAGTGCTGGTGTCTGAATTTCCGAGGACGAGTGACAGTTGCATCTGTCAAGAACTTTCAGTTGATTGCTGCCACTCAACAACCTGCTGCTGCACCGACAACATCTCAGCCAACAAGTCAATCAGATCATGACAAAATCATCTTGCAATTCGGGAAAGTAGGCAAAGATATGTTTACCATGGACTACCGGTATCCTCTATCTGCATTTCAGGCATTTGCCATCTGCTTGAGCAGCTTTGACACAAAATTGGCTTGTGAATAGAGCTATAACATTTTTACATTTAGGGTGCCTAAAGTTATTAACTGTAATGCTTCTATTTTGGATTTGTTGTACTTCTTTCTTCTTTTCACCATTGAAAATGGAGATTGTCCCCCTAAAATTACGCCATGGCGTAAAAATGCTTCCTGTGAAAAGTTGTAAAAGAAATCTATTTCTGATCAATGCAATGCGCAGGGCACCGACTACATCACTGCCATTTACAAGAATTTCCACCAGAAAATGAGATTACACTAGATATTTATACGCATGTAATAAGAGCATTTTATCGCATTTGTGACTTGAAAACTGTTCAAGAGCGTGTATATTTAAACTTGTATAAAGTTAAACAAATAGATATATAAATTTTACGTGGCATAATGCAACATTAATTCATTTGGAATTTAAATTCATTTAACATAACTGGTTGAAACTTGAAACTAAACGGGTATCTGAGTCTAAATCAATTATTTTGACTAGTCAACGATAAATATTTTACTTCAAGTCATTTACCAAGAAATAGAATATTTTACTTCAAGTCAAATTAAGCTGGGAGTATTTTAAAAGTTGTACATATAAAATCCAAAATAAATCACTTTCAACTACTTTTAATAAATTTATTGCAACACTATAATGAAATTAGTGTTCATTATTACACTTAAAACTTTTATCTACTCACAGAGATACACCTGCACATAACTTATGTATATTATTGTTGAAGATTGGTTTAATTTGTCAAAGTTATCAAACATAAAACAAAGATTAGCTTTATTAGTGTACTAAAGTCCAAACTGGGCATGTTAGATATTTTTTTTTTGGGGCAAAAATAGCATGTCTAAAATAAAGAATTTGATTCAAAAAGTCTGAAGCACTATCTCGAAGAAAAACCCAATGAAATAGATATGTCTAGGAAGATGTGGAATATATTATTATTTTAAATTTAATCAATTTGATAAATTGCATCTAGATTTTAAAAATCACTTAAAAGAAAAACAACACAAGAAAATAAAATAAAATGATGAGAGGGAGTTGCTCGGATGGTAAGCCTCCCATTTCAACCTGAAAATTGCGTGTTCGAGTCACCAAGGGAGCGAAAGGAATGGAAACTCTAGGGAGGATAAAAAAAAAAAAAAAATTGATCACAAATGTGGCTGTGTTGTTTTGAGCATATGATAATGGTAATATGATTAGTATCTAGACAAACTTATAACACATCTACTATTTCAGTAAATATTTGTCATCTTTTGTGAATTCAGATTTTCGTAATTTCACCTGGCACCTGCTATTAATAACTTTTCCACGTGTAATCAAATGCAAAAGATGTCAAATGATGCAAGGAGGGAGCAAACAATGGTCACCGAGATAAATGTGGTTATGCTGCGTATCGGTCGATTTTGTTCGGATTTAAAGTATGTTTGTTTAATTTATTGATTATTGATTTGTCGATATATTAGATTTGTTATTGAATCATGAAGATATTGACTTATCGATTTATCAATTATTGATCATGATTTAATCATTAAGATTTGACACAAAACGAATATGTTGAAAAACATTCAAAAACAAAATGACAAATCAAGTGAATCATACACACCAGCACATGAGTTAACAGATCCATCTTGCTCAAAAGCAAAAAAAACTAGCACATTGTATTGAGACAACAAGAAATAAAAATATGAAATTAAATCCTAAGTCAAAAACTTTATATACCGAATGATATATATAATTTATTAATTTACTATAGAGTTATTGGTTAACATGTTAGAAAAAAACTTTAAATCGTTAAAATCAATGACTCGATAATTAAAAAAAATAAAATTATTATCCAAATTACAAATTTAATAACCCATCATCAATAAATCAATAATATTACAATTCGAATTATCGAATTCCATTTGGGAGAACCATAAAATAGCATAAGAACAAAGAGTAGTATATAAAAAGGAATAAAGTATAAATACCTTTAGCACCACCATAAGAAAAAGTACAAATAGAAAAGTTTGAGGGGGAGAAATAGAATAAGTTCAAATTTCGAAGACCATTAATGCAAAAACCTGAAAAACATTCTGGTTCGTAAATCAAGAAATGGTGCTTTACCTCTTAAAAAAAAAAAACTTGTCTTGGTTAACTTACCATATTTATTACTGTAATATATTTTCATTTGCTTCTTAAATACGTCTCGATTTGCAACCCAATATTTTGTGTCACCAGCAAAGGCAAGGGGCCTTCATGTCCTTCTCTAGGGTTCAATATATGTTCCCTTCTTCCTCTTTCTTCCTCAACTAGCTTTTCCTTCTCAGGTATTCTTCTTGCTTTTTATTAACTCAAAGTTACAATCTTTTTATTTGTTTCATAAAGATCTAATTCTTGGAAATTGAATTTTGATTTGGGGTTTGTTTTTTGAGTTTGAAATTCCATGTTTTTGAGGTTTATGTTGATTTTGTCTCTATGAATATGAAGTGTGTTTTGGTTTTTGTTTGGAATTGTAACCGTTAAAACCCTTAAAGGGTCTGTTTTGATATAAGCATTTAGCTGAATTATGGTGTGTAGTCTTGTTTCTGTTTGTGTTTCCTTTTGGAAATTTTGTAGGATTTCTATATTGGGTTTTAAAAATGATGGGTTTTTTTTCTCCAGTGTTAACTGATTTTACATTTTCTTGTTTGGTGTTATGTCAATTGCAGTCTGTCTTAATCTTTATCAAAAAAAGGGGAGAGATTTTGTTTAGCGGGTGAAAATGCCTTCTTCAGATAGTCGTGGTTCTTCGATGCCATTTGCGTCATTCCGTCGTTCAATTATGAGTATAAGAAGTGAACAGGTTCATTCCGTGGAATTGAATCATGATTCTACTGTTCAGGAGATTGAGCAGGGAGTATTTCAGAATCTAGTGGCTACTCGATTTCAGGAACTGTCGGTTGCTTCTGGTGATGAATTCCTTTCCATTGCATGGATTCGGAAGTTACTAGATGTGTTTAACAGTTGTCAGGAAGAGTTCAGAATCGTGTTGAGCAACAATAAGGAACTCCTCTTGAAATCGCCTCAAGATAAGCTTTTGGCTGACTATTTTGATAGAACTATAAAAGCACTTGATATTTGCAATGCTGCCCGTGATGGAACTGGGAAAATTCGACTCTGGCAGAAGCATTTGGAAATTGTGGTTTCTTCATTGGATTCTCGACAAAAGACGATTGGCGATGGTCAGCTACGTCGGACTAGAAAAAGTCTGATGGATTTGGCTCTTGTGATGCTAGAAGAGAAAGAAACTGGAACCGTTCTTTCCCAGAGGAACCGTTCTTTTGGACGCCATAATAAAACCAAGGATCACCAGCGTCGTCCTTCTGGGCACTCAAGGTCTCTATCTTGGAGTGTGTCTCAATCTTGGTCAGCATCTAAACAGCTCCAATCAATTGCAAGCCACTTGGTTCCTCCCCGTGGACATGAAATAGCTGCAACAAATGGGATAGCAAACCTTGTCTTTACAATGAACTTTGTTCTCCTGTTTGTACTGTGGGCTCTTGTTGCTGCAGTCCCTTGTCAAGATCGAAGCCTCCAAATTCATTTTTCTATCCCAAGGCAGTTCTCATGGAGCAATGCCCTTTGGTTGCTTCATGGTAGGATAATGGATGAAGCTAAGAAGCCAGAGCGCCGCAATTCAAATGGATTGTTGAAAGAAATATATAAGCTAGAAAAATGTGTCCATCACTTGACTGACTTGATAGACTCTGCTCAATTACCGTTGACCAAGGATCTGATGGAAGAAATAAAAAAGGGTGGAGAAGATTTATCAGCTGTCTCTGAAGTTCTTAAGACTGGTCTTACTCCACTAGAACGCAATTTAAAGGAAGTATTCAGAAAAATTATGAGTTGCCGGGCAGAGGGTCTTGAACTCCTGGGAAGTGCGAATCAGCCTTAGACTATATGTCGTCTTCAAGTTCTAACAAAATGAAAAAACATATATACATTCCTATTTTGGTTTTACTGGTATTAAAGAAGTAAAAAAGGAAACAAATGTAGCAACTGTGGTTTTAGCAGGTAACTGTTTGTATGCACTACTATACCTTATGTAAAACCAGTTTCCATTTTCATGTTCTGGATTGTGATGGTTTCTAAATTTTTTCATTTTTTTTCCTTTTTCTGGGAGGGGGGTGGAGAAGGTGTTTTGTCATGATTATACTTTTACTTGAATGCAGCTATTGATTTGTTGTTTCTCCTTGGTGACATACATATTAACTGATGAATACATGACAATCCTTGTATTGTCAATGATGTTGAAATTTGAGGAGCTGATAAGAGTTGTCAGTTCTAAGTTCATATACTTGGTATTTACCATATGCAGAGATCGTCTAACAGTAATTTTGGCCTTGCAGAGATTTCAATGTCGTTTAGACGCATAATGTTAGGAATGTAATTAGCTCATTCACAGGTGCACTGAATCCCCAAATGAAAAGACAACCTTCTTTGAACTGCAGGGACAAGTGCAAGATTTTATCTTATTCAACCACCTGATTCTTCGCGTCTTAGTGTTTTTCTTCACCATTTCTTACCAGCTGCAATCAAGTGATAGATATACTTCCCCTGAAGCTTAAATTAAGCATGCATCATTCAATGTGATTGTAATGTTTTTGATATAGTCACTTGGTTTACTGGATTTATGCATTTCTGCAATTCCCATTCTATATTTTGGCTTGAATAAATTAAGCAACTGCCTCTGCAACTTGGAATTCTTGTCCCATGTTACATTATCTGCAGGTTGAGTTACCCTTATCTGGGACATTTAAGACAGCAACTCCTGAGTATTTCCTGTTACTTTAAGAAATATACCTTATCTCAATTTAGTGTTGAAGTTGATACCTTTGTTTTATTGTCCTTCCATTTTTTTGGTTCAAACTTTTTTATGTTTATTAGATATAAATAATTATTTTTTGGTCAGCCTCACATGTCTGCAGCATGCAGTCATCCCATTTGTCAATAAGATGGGTTGCACATTAAATTTGAGCAGTTATTGTTGGTCCCTCCTTAACTTGCTATCTAAGACCATGTGAGAACAGCCTGTATCAGGGCACATGACAATTGTAGTATGATTAAAATGAGTTTTAAATTAGGTTTATATATATATATATATATTTATTTAGTAAGCTTCTCTTTTGAGGCGAAAGTCTATCGGAAACAAGTTTTCTACGGATACAATCTGCACATGTCTTACCCTTTTTACATTACTCTATTTGTGGAATTATACCGAGTATGTTATTAGACTCCATTGTGTGTTGTGATACTAGAAGTACATGAAACCAAAACAAGAAATGAAATTGGCCTTGCATGTTTGTTTTACATTCAAAATTAGTGATGGATATTTAAGAGAGCATAATAAGAATAATAAATATTTAATACAGTACTTGTTATGTTAGCAGTCAATTCGTTCGATTTTAAATCTTATGGTTGGAATTTTCCGAATTCTGATTTCTGATGTGACATTTGTCAGACATGATGCTATTTGCTTCCTCTTACAACTGTTTTGGATCTTGCTGATTATGGATCCCACCATACTTTTTTGTTGGCCAGGATGTTCAATTATGTGTCACTTTGACAATATTGCCACTTCAAATATATATAATTTCTCCTTTTAACATGATATCAGAATAAATCTTATCTTCGAGATATTACCTAAAATTTGTCACAAACAAAAATGTTGAGAATAACTTACTACCGAATGTCATGTCCCATGAGGGGTATTTCCTTACCTTTGAATCGACTGAATCACTCTTTTAGTTTAGTCTATGAAATTGGTGAATCGTGGGAACTAGTTAGTTACATCATACATGGGGTCAGTTTCCGCTGTATGGGTAGCAATTGGGTGGAGCAGGCCTTGAACTACTAAGATTTTAACCCGCCCTACTCTGCCATGTTTTGCTCTACCATGTTTTGCATTTTTTCTAAAAAAAAAAAGTTGCCCTGCCCTGCCCCTGATCAAATTGCAAGGCACAGGGAAACAATGCATTACTTTGATTAGATACCAATTTCACTGGCTAATCCAAACATTAATTCAAGACTTGGAACATAAATACTTGTATAAATAAGAACACATCTTATTGTAAAAAGAGACACTACTGTAACATTAGTTAGTAGTATAGACATATAACCAAGTAAGTTCATCATTCTTCCCTGCAACCAGCATGATATGCCTGCGGAAGCTAAAACTACAATATATTCTCTTCTACTACAGAAAGCTTACAAGCCTTTTATACTACATACCCTAGTCATATGCATAATTCATGATAGAACTTTGCAGCTTTTTTCACCTTCAGTGCTCTCTTTAACGGTTCTGTTATCTAATAAGTTAAACTACAGACTATGTGCGGTCCCAAATCCCTTTGGTAACCAGAACAACCTTTTCCTTCTCTGAGTTCTCAGCAGCTCCAACAGAAGCACCATGTCGATTCTTACTTGGTTAAGGAGATTTGAAGACAACCTACCAGCTCATAGATCGAACTCTTCGCAGAACTCTAGGTGGTCTTCGCTTCTCTACAACTGGTATGAGGTTCTCCATAATCTGCACGGAAATAATATGAAAATGAATATTGAACTGTGAACAGACACATTCCAACAACTGAAAGCAACCTCCCAACACAAAATAGTGGACAATAGGAGGTAATTTAGATCTTTTGGAACCCCGCCACTTCCTTTTCCCCATAAGACAGACCAAAAATAAAATAAATGATCAATATCATGAAATTTTTAATCTTCCATTGGACTCCTTTAGCTCTTTCAATCTTCTCCCAAGATCCATTTTTGTTTTGTTATATCTCCCTTTTCTCACACTATATACCTATAATTAGATTAAAAGGATAACTACTTCAAAGTTTTCTAATTTAGGGGAAAAAGAACAGCTTAAGATGTCCCCCTGTAACAAGTTTTATTGAAATAACAAGAGCAGAGCAATGCAAAGCCACTGATAAAAACTAGGACGACTATCAGAATCAGATTCAGGTTCATGCAGGAGGAATTACGTCAAAAACAGATTCAGGTTCAATGTAGGATCACCCAAACACCCGATAGATTGAAAATGTAGAACAGCTTCTCTTTGATTGGTCCAACATACCCTATTCCATCCTTCCATTCAAAATATGCAGAGTTTACTTCACGAAAGAGGATGGGAAGAAAAGGGAGCCTTGATCTTAGTTTAAGAAAATAAAATGACTGTTTTAGAAAAGGAGAAGAAGAAAAAAGAAAATAGCAAAGATCATTGATCTTAGTTTAGGAAGATTCAAGGTCTTCTTAAAAAAAAAAGAGACAAGAAAGACTGTCTTAGGTTAAGTGCCAATAGAAAGAAACTAACCTTCTGATCGCAAAATTACTACCACCGAGTTTGATATCTTTAATCTCATGGGCAAGTAGCACATAGACTATCAGAAGGCAGAGTTGTAGTTAAAAATCTCAACCTCCCTGACCCTTACACTGACATTAACTCAGCATAAGATTGATGTTTTAAAGAGGAAGAACCAATCTCCATACAAGCAAAAGTGTAAGCAAGAATACAAGAGACATTGCAACAGAGAACTTCATGGAATTATCTCCGAACTCTAACTCACTGTGTTTGACACATACAACTTATATACGAATGCATAAGGTTGTATCAAGAACAGTCTATTTACATGCATAGGTATGAGTACGACTGCACAAAAAATGTTTCCTAATTCAAAAAGGAAAGAAAGATAAAGAATTTAAGAAGAATCAAAATTTAAAGGAGTTCTAAAGCTGGTTTTGAGAGAAGTTCCAAACATCATTATTCACAGGAGTTTGAAGTACATATATCTGACCGACAATTCAATACTCTTGGAGTTATCCATCAAGATATAGATTTATGAAGAAGAAATCAAACAGTTGTCAATTCGACACGTGTGTGCATATTTGCACTGTGTTCTGCATTCTAGTCATGATTGACTTCATCTTTAAGGTCTTGGTTCTTTCTTTTGCTGTGTTTTTAGTAGGAACCTTTTGAATTTTGGGTTGCTTTTTTTGGAGCCAAATGCAACAAGGGTAGCAATTTAGAGAAGTGCTTTTATACCGATTGTCTAGAGTTGGAGAATTGTAGATCTATAAGTAAGCAGGTAAATCATTTGGCAATGTTGCATAAAGGACTACCACATGAAGAACTAGTTGTTTATAAACTGCTTGACCCATTCCTGAATCCTCACACAAAAAATAGTGAGGTTGGAGTTCAATTTGCTCAGTTAATCGGTTGAATTCCTTGCCGTGGCCACAAGAGAATGAATAGCAACAAGCAATAATGTCACAAGAAATGAACAAGTTCAATTTTATATAAGAGGTGGAAAATAACAAAACTCATACAGAGAAACAGAAAATAGTACCAAGGTTACTGCAAGCAACACGAAACAGTAAGAGTAGAAGCATGTCTGTGTTTATTAGACAATAGAACAAGCACAAGAATATAGAATTAATTGAGCAATGCATAAGAATATATACACCAAGAATTTCATTTCTAATGCATCCTAAATTTTATTACTGAAGTGGCGTAGTATTATAGCACCAAGGAGCGAAATTCATACCTGCTTAAGTCTCTCTTTATTCTTTTCCTCCTGCAAAAGGCCAAAAGAATTGGTTGTTTTAGAAATTTCATGGAACATTCTATCCTACACGAAACTTAATTTTACAAGCTCCAAGTACAAGAAATCAGAACTACTTATAAGTAGCATTACAGTTCTTAAAAATAAAATGAACAGAAAGAAAACGTGCTTTTATTACCAAGAAGATGGAAATTTCACAAGTACCATAAAGATAGGAATTCAACCAAGATAGAAGCCAAAATGATGTATTGGGAATGCTGAGATGAGTGAGGCTACAGAACAGGCTAAAAACTTTTGTGTAGAAGACTGATTCAACTTTTGGAAATCAAAATTATAATACCAGCCAATTTCACTTCGAAAAACTTTAGATCAGCTTGAATGCTTTTATTACCAAGAAAATGGAAATTTCACAAATCACAAGTACCCTAAAGATATGAATTCAACCAAAGCCAGAAGCCAAAATGCTGAGATGAGCGAGGCTACAGTACAGTGCAACTGAAATTCATAAAGCTAAAAACTTTTGTGTAGAACAAAACTTTCAATCAGCTTGAATGTTAAACAAGATCAACCACACTTTGGAAAAGAACTAAACTAACCTCTTCCCTCACCAGCCTTGCATTTTCCTCCTCCAATTGTGTAACCAGAGACTCCAATTCCACTGTATAAGCCTGAAATTTCATTAATAACACACATGCATGTCTCAATTTTCGCCCCAAAAAAAACAAAACCTATGATCATCCACATGATTAGAAAATTAAATAAAATGAAAGCAAAAAAGACACCTGTTTTCGCTCTCTAGACCTGGCAGCAGACTCTCTGTTCTTGATCATTCGTCGCTGTTTCTGCTGTGTAGCCCTATCAGCCGGCAACTCCTCCACTGTTGACCTCCTCTTCCCTCTTCCACTCCCAGTAATAGCCACAACCCCATTTCCAAATCCCATGTGGGGTTGGGGTTCCATACCATACCCCCCTGGTCCATTCTGCATGGCCACCGGAAACTGACAATTCCCAGTACCCATCATGTTATCCACCACAAACCCTCCGGCAGACAGAGCCCCCGTGGCTGGAGGCGGCGGAGGAGGAGCGATCACCGGAACTCTAACATCCTCCTCTGTAACCGCCCCAGCTTTGGTCAAAAAATCCTCCAGAGTCATCTCTGGCTCCCTACTCCCTCCCCCTCCTCCTCCTCCTGCTACAATTTCCCTCCACACCTCATCAACAGTCTTAGTAGGCCCCACATCATCACCACCGCCGGCGGTGGAAGAAGGGATATGGACGGCGGCGGCTGTTGCAGAGACAGAACAAGCAAAAGGGTCGGAATCAGAGTAAATGTTCTTGAGAATTTCATCCATGTTCATAGAATCGAAGTTTCTAGAAGGATGAGAGTGATGTAGAGAAGAAGATGAAGAAGTTGGGTTTTTGGGATGTAAAGAACGATCCGAATTAGGCGTTGTTGATGCTGACGGCATCACCTTTGACGCCATAGTTGCCGACTTCGTAGGGATCTCGTTTCTCCCTTCCCTTTTCTTCCTCTGAAAATACACAATAACTGTTTATTGCTCCTTATAATTTCACAAACTTTGGATCTTTTCCCTTTTTCTCTCAGCTTTTCTTCTTCTTCTTCTTCTTCTTCTTCGTCTTCTCCAGAGGCGTGTAGAACAGAGTGACTGCTTACTTGAATGTGGAAAAGAGAAACTCCAAACTAGTTAGTCAAGTTGGAGTTATTATAGCAGACAAGTGTTTTCAAGTATTTCCGTCCAATTTTACGTGACACTGTAATTAAAAAAAATTAACTTTTTAATTTTTTAATTTTAATAATATATTTTTTTCTTAAATAGTGTACCAAATTTTAAAAAAAGTTTCATCTTCTGATAAATATTTTATTTATTTTTGTGAGATAGAAAATTATTTATATAATTGAAATTTAGATCTATTCATAATATTATAAGACAGAAATTATTTTCAAAATATCCTATACATGAAAGTAAAAAAACAGGCCTATTAAAATTTTATAAAAAGACAAAAAGTATATTTTTAATAAAAACTTAAAAGGAAAATAAGCCTATTAAACTTGAGGTACTATAGTAATCGCCGCCAAAGAAAATGGGAAGGGTTGAAAAGTTAACATGTTATACCATGAGTAATATTTTTTACTTTAAATTGCAAAAAGAAAAAAAGATTTTAGTAAAAAATAAAAAGGAATTAAAAGTTTTCTCACAATTAAGTCTTATATATA
>JAJONY010002941.1:0-24748 GCA_029582405.1 Solanum gandarillasii
TTTGTGAAAAGACCAAAATGCCCTTAAATTTCCGGAACGGAATCCCTGCCAACTGCCCAACTTTCAAAGATCATAACTCGCTCATACGAACTCGGAATTGAGCAAACTCAGTGGCGTTGGAAAGATCGTTCCACAAGCTTCGAAACCATAACTGGAACTACTCCTAACTCATCCTGAGCTAGGAGTTATGACTGCTCAAAGTTGGCCAAAAACTCACTGATTTCCACACTTAGCCAAATTTCCAGATTTTTGAACTTAGCCAAATTTTCCAGATTCTGGACTGCCAAATTTCCAGATTTTAAATTTTTCCAAAAAATGACTATTTCCAAATTTCAAGCTTCTTCATATTCATTTTTAAATTGTCGGATGTTACAAGAAGCCTCACACTTACAGGCTCCATCCTGAATATTAGCAGCTGCAAAATGAATGTTGTTGGGACTTTGCATAAATTAAAAGAGTTACACCGAAACATGAAAAAGGGTTGCAATCCTGGAAGTCCCAATATTGATGCTAATAACAGGGAAGAGTCAAAAAATAGAGAGACCATTGTCGACAAGTACAAGAGACTTCCAATCAAACTTCTATAATACAAAGCATCACACTTTCCGACTCCTTAAAAAATTGGGAAAATGCATAAGTACCCCCCAGCCTATGCCTCAAATCCCTGAGATACACCTAACCTTTGCTAAGGTCCTATTACCCCCCAAACTTATTTTATATATAATTTTCTACCCCTTTTCGGCCTACGTGGTACTATCCTTGACAAAATTGTCAACATGCGCTGGGCCCACAAGATAGTGTCACATAGGCCGAAAATGGGTAGCAGGGGCGGCTCTAATAAATCGGTGGCCTAAAGCCAAATTCGAATATATTTTTTTATGAAGTTTATTATAGCCAATTATTTAATCTTTCTTGAGACATAGTACTCTTAATTTATCAAACTTATATTACTTCTTTGCTCTTTTATGAAAAGTTTATATTTTCTACAAATAATACTCAATATTTTTTTAAAAAAAATATGTATAACATATATTTTTTTTTAAATGAGGCCCCTCAAATTTTGGGGCCTAAGGCGGTTGCTTTTTTTTCAAAGGGGAAGAGCCGCCACTGATGGGTAGAATATTATATATAAAATAAGTTTGGGGGGTAATAGGACCTTAGTAAAGGTTAGGTGTGTCTCAGGGATTTTGGGCATAGGCTGGGGGTACTTATGCATTCTCCTTAAAAAAATTGGTATTCAAAACAAATAGTCATGTTTTGCAATTTGCATTCTGAAATAAATTGTAAGAAAGTGAAACAGGTTCAAAACTACTCAAATCTGAAATCACAAAATGCAACACTCTCAAATACAAACACTACGAACGACTAAAAAGAAACCAGGAAAACAAAAAGCAACATGTTTAACTAGCAGCTCAGAAAAGAACACTATCGGAATAGATATTGATCACTTCTATGTTGCCAGAAATACGTTCTTGATTTTGTTAAGTCTCTTCACTACATCTTTCATGGTCACTCTTGATTCTGGCGTTTCTTTTGTGCACTCTAAACCCAATTCTATCATGGACGCTATGCACATTTCACTTTTACTAGTGATTTGTTCTTCCTCACAAAAAAGATTGGCATCCACAACGTCCATCATACTCCCTGAAAATGATTGTGTGATCCATTTCCTCAAGTTAAGATTTCCATTGCATATCTCTTCATCTGTTGGCCGTCTTTTGGTCAAAACTTCCATCAACATGATTCCGTAGCTATAAACATCACCACTAGCAGATACTATTCCCTCCGAGCCATATTCTTTGAAAAGGATTGAACAAAAGTTACTCCATTGAAATACAATAATAATTCTGCATAAATGAAGACTTGCTTTTTCTTACATGTAAAATTTGGAGAGGCGTAATTATGATAAGAGAAAATCAAAGAGAGCAGATTTTTTATACCTGGTGCAATGTATCCAAGCGTGCCCAATGTCTTTGTATAAGCCATGGACTTGCTTATGGCTAACATTTTAGAGATACCAAAATCACCAACATGAGCCACCATATCTTCATCCAAAAGTACGTTGGCTGGCTTTAAGTCGCAATGAACTATTGGAGCGACATGACCATGATGTAGATATTCAACTGCCATAGCTGCATCAAGCATTACAGAAACTCTTTGATGAAGGTTCAAGTGGTGATCTTCTTTGTACAGCCAATTCTCAAGACTTCCATTGGGTATAAATTGCAGAACAAAGGCTCTTATATAGTCACTAGAACATGTAGTAATCACTGGAACAAGATTTCTGTGTCTAACATTTCTCATCACTTCACATTCGGTATCAAACCTCTTGCATACCTGCTCATTTTCCAAATCCAGAACCTTTATGGCCACTGCAGTTCCACCAAACAATGTGCCTTTGTACACAGAGCTGGAGCTTCCCTCACCAATTAAATTGGATTCATCAAAATTATTTGTTGCTCGTTGAATCTCGTGATAAGAAACTAATTGATGAGTCCCGATCTCCGGTACCTTTTCCACATCTTTGGACTTCCCTTTCTTCTGTCGTTTTATTATCCAAATTGAAACGAACAAGAATATCAGAAAGGATGAAGTAACCACTGGAGTAACAATTTTTAGCAGAACCTCTTTAAGCTTTGATTGTTTTCCAGGATTAGTGATAGCACAAGCAGGAATCTCCAATATGTGCATTCCACAAAGACCTTTGTTCTTGAGAAATGATTGCAAAGTGGAATTTGCAAACACACCACCACTCGGTATTTGACCTTCTAAATCATTAAATGAAACATTAATGGTTTTAAGGTATGAGAGTTTTTCCAAAGACTTAGGAATAGTACCTGACAACGCATTTGAAGACAAATCCAAGTATTCTAAGCTTATCAAGTTGGCAAAGGATAATGGAATTTGGCCAAAAAATGAGTTGTTCGATAGGTCAAGAGACTGCAGGTTTTGGAGTTCCCCGAATGTGCTTGGTATCATTCCTGAAAAGTGGTTACTGGAAAGATGTAGTTCTACAATGGCTTTCAGTCCTCCAATATCTAATGGAAATTCTCCCTCAATTGAATTTCGTGACACTCTTAGATAGAGGAGACCACTCATCTTCCAAAGGCTCAACGGAAATTTAGATGAAAATTTGTTAGAATTCAAATAAAGCTTTTGTAGCATGCTAAGATTTCCTAAGCATTCTGGAATTAATCCAGAGAGCTCATTACCATTCAGAAATAGTTGTACCAAATTAGATAAATGGCATACGGCCTCTGGAATATGTCCCTGCAATTTATTATTATATAGATACAGACCTTGGAGTTGTTTAAGCTTACCAATCTCAGAAGGAATACTCCCTGTTAAGTTGTTTCCTTCAATGTCTATGGCTGTAAGACCGCTCATGTTGCCTATACTTGTGGGGATGAGGCCGTTGATGTGTGCATCTCCTATATCAATGTTTTGAATAGTTGATGAAAGATTCCCAATAGAATTGGGCAGAACGCCATTCAACGGATTGTTACCCACTTGTAAATATCGCAACATCTTACAGTCCGCCAAAGAATTGAAGAATAACAACTCACGGTCTCTTGGTTCATTGGTAAGTTGATTAGTATGTAGGAGCAGATATCGCAGCTCACGAAGATTTCTTAAATTAGTAGGAATAGTTCCTTTCAGAAAGTTATTATTTTGCTCCAGCATTTCAAGCTTGGAAGCATTTGTTATGAACAATGGAATTTCCCCTTCAAGCTGATTCACTGCCAAGTCAAGTTCTTTAAGGTTCGGAAGATGAAGACCTGTAGTGGTTGGAATTCACCCCGAGAGGTTGTTGTAATGGAAAGAAATCACTTCCAAAGAAGATATGTTGAAAATAGCCTCTGGAATTTGACCAATAAGATTAGAATTATTGTCAAAGGTTAATTGCCTCAAATTTGATAGCTTCCCTAATTCCAGAGGAATTCCCCCCACTATGAGATTGTTTCGACAGTAAACATCATGCAGAGTGGAAATATTTCCCAATGAAGTGGTAATAGTCCCTTTTATTGGATTATGGCCAATATAAAACCCCTCGAGCTTGGATAAACAACCAATATTTCTGCGTATGTCTCCAGTTATATTGTTGAAAGATATGGACAAAACTTTGAGCTCTGTGAGTTGGCATATGTTGGAAGGAATGCAACCAGTTATTTGGTTGTAAGATATACTTAAAAAGTACAGATTGGACACAATATTCCCTTCATCTAGCATGAGAGGACCAGAAAGGCTATTGATTGACAGAGATACAGCAAGTAGCGACGAGATATTAAACAGTGTTGCGGGAATGGAACCTGTTAATTGATTATCGAACAAGGGCAAATATGCAAGCTGGCTCAGATTACTGACCTCCTTTGGAATGTTGCCGCTGACTCTATTCCCAGACAAACTGAAACTCATCATTTTTGTGGCATTTCCAACAGAAGGAGGGATCATACCTGTGAGGCTATTGTTCGTGAGATTTAAGACTCTGAGTTCGGGTACATACCATGGCCCTCTCCACATTTCACCATTGAGTTCATTGAAAGCCAATGAAATAACTTGAACTCTCCGGTTTTGAAATAGACTTGTCGGTATACTTCCGTTGAGCTGATTGTTTTGAATATCAATCACTCGCAAGCGGGGCAAGTAGCCAAGCCCATAAGGGATGCCACCGTGGAAGCTGTTTTTCTGGAGATTGAGAACACTGAGGAAGGACAAATTGGCCAAAGACGGGGAAATTGTGCCTTGAAGTTGCAAATTAGGAAGAGTCAAGGCAGCAACCCTTTGGCTTTTGGAGTGCAAGTGACACCAAACCAAGAGCAAAAAGAAGTTTTTTTGGTCCAATTATTGGCCAAAAAATGAGTGGTACTGTAATAAGATTTTGGAAAGCTAATAGAGCTTGTTGGTCAGTCTCATTTGAGGAAGCAAATGATACAGAAAGTTGAATTAGAAAGAGAAGAATCAATAAGAAAATGTGCTTCTCCATATTAATTTGTGTGTTTTGTATTTCCAATGATCAAAGTTACCATTCCACTATATATATAGCACTAAAACAAATAAAATGTTGAAAAGTATATATGAACTATAATTTCCAATATGAAAAAAAGACACTAATTGGGTTGTGTTTCACAAAACGAAATAAAAGTGATAATCATATATTATATATTATATATGTTATTAAAAGTTGGAACAAAAAAAGTTAAAAGTTGAAATACCATTTTACCCCTACACTAAATAAAAATATTACAAAATAGCTAATCAATTAAATATTAAATAGTAATTATATAATACTATTATTATACTACACTAAATTCTAAAAGTGGAAAGGTGTTAAGTCAAAAATTCAAAGAAAAATTATTCATAGAAATTGTTACACATTTTTATCCTTTTAAAAAATAAATTAGTTACATTTTGTCAACTAAATTCTAAAAGTGGAAAGGTGTTAAGTCAAAAATTCAAAGAAAAATTATTCATAGAAAATTGTTAGACATTTTTATCCTTTTAAAAAATAAATTAGTTACATATTTTAAAAAATAAAATAAAATAAAATTGTATTTATTTTTATTTTTCTCCTTCAATTTACTTAAAATAATCTATATATACCTTTAAACTTGAATTACCATTTTACCCCTCCACTAAATCAAAATATGGTTACTTAATTTGTTAAATATTAATATTTTAATTATATAATGATATATATGAAGCCCAACAACTATACTTTATTCTTGTGTTATGGGATTATAATTATAATTGATTAGATTAATTAATTTAATTAAAGTAGAAGATAAAACAATGTGTCAAACTCTTCCAATTCAGTGACTCTTCGAATTTTGAAACCAAAAATAAAATTTATGTGTCATGATTCAATTTGTCTCATTATTGAAACTCTTCCAATTCAGTGACTCTTTGAATTTTGAAATGTTTCATGATATGTGTCTGAATTTTGGTAGGTGAAAAGACATTTAAATATCACTATAAATACCAGTAAATTATAGCCACAATTTGCTTGTCCCTAGACCATCATATTCTTTTCTTTTTTGTCATCAACGATTCTCTAATATTCTTCCTAGCTAATGAAATAACATATTGTCAAGAAGGTAACTGAGGAGAAGAACAGATGACATCATTCCGAAGTTAGCTTTCTTACAATAGAATAGTTGAAGTTAGTAGTATAAGAGATGAAATCATGAAAAAAAAAGTTTTCTTACAGTAGAATAGTTGAACTTAGAAGTATAGAAGAGATAACTTATTCCTTGAGATCTTTTGTTTATTAGCTTATAATTTTAAATTCTCTTTTCCATTTTAGAGTCAAGCTATGGTTGTCCAAATTAAATTTGGTATGCAAACCACATTTTTATGTAATTCTTGTATCATTTTGCATTGCTGTGAGAATTTGTTTGCCATTGTGTTATTGTTGTTGTAACTGTTACTTAATCGACAAAACTTCTATTATTGTATGATGAGTTTGATAATACTTGCACTATGCAATATGCTCTGATATCCATATTGTCAATATTCAAATTAATTTAAATAAAGATTGCTAAAAAATTGTTACTTTGAATGAAAGATTTTAATTGTGTTACTTTATCGTCTATCTAATATATTGTTGCGAACACATACATATATTGTTCATTTTCACCCTTTTTGTTTTATTTTTAGTTTTTCTACGATTTGTATTTATATTGTTGCAACATACATTTTCACATGGAAAATTGTATTTTCACTTTCAAATAGGAAACACTTACACATGTATGTTACACTAATATTCATGTCATTTTAGAAAGTTTGAAATACTTGATAGGAATACACGTGCAACGCATGTGTCCATAACTAGTAGAAAGAATAATTGCTAAGAGCAAAGTCAATATGAGTCAATCTTTCAAATCAAATTTGTAAGGCTGTGTTACACAACACACATTCACTAATTAGCACAAAATCGAAGAAATTTTAACGTTTTCTTTAGAAGAAAATCAAACGTGACACTACTACACACGTTGTCACGTGGGATTTCACTTTTTTTTTTTTAAAAAAAATATATATATTTTCTAAATCTTTTTTATTTTCTTTTGTAAGTCTTCAGTCGTGAATCGCCCATGTGGGCCTATCCGAACCCAATTTAATCCGATCCGATTTAATCCGATCTGAAGTTGTTATCTGTAAAAGGGATAAATGCTAATTTAAAATAAGGGAGAGAACAATTACTGTAACTATTCCAATGTAAACAATCCCTTTTTATATAGATGATTTACGCTCTTAACAAAGACAGAATAAAAATTTAAAAATTCAAAAGAAAAGGGTAACATCTTCTTCGATGAAAGACACCCAACAAAAAAGACATTTAGTTTGTGAAGCACTATCTTTGTTTCCTAGTGATACAAAGAAGGATCTGGAGCAAATCATTCAGTTCGTGAATTTCATTTTGCTGCAACAATCAAAGGTACACAAATCTTGTACCAAATGTTGTTTAAATTTTTCATCTTTTAATTCCAAAATATAATATATTCAATCAAATTCAAATGATAAGGGCAACATTCATTGTTATAATAATGTGAACCTGAAAAAGAATCGGAGGCTAAGATTTCCTATATTCACAACTTCACATAAGCAAGAACTAAATTATATGAACCTGATATTTAGTTGATTGTTTTTTTTAACCTCCTCATATATTATTTTCGCTAAAATACATCGATAGATACTTAAATTTTGCCTTAATTATCTGTTTGATACTAAAATTATATATCCAGTGGTCATCTAAATACATTAACTTAATTATAATGTCTCTTAAACACAAGTATCTGATGTAGAGAATTATGTATCTCAAAGTCAATTTTTGAGTACATGAAATCTTATTTTTACCTGTATTTTCTCTTCTTTTTTTTTTTTTTTTAATCTAGAAAGGACCTTGATTTCACTATTGTTGCTACGTATTGTTTCATAATGTATCGTATTGTGAATCTTAACTTTTGTTTATGACCATCTAAACACCTTATCCTTATCCTGATTTAAATTGGTTCTATAAACATACTCTAATGCATGAATTGCACTCGTCAATAATAAGGCAAAGTAACAAAATAACAAAATTATTTTTATGAATGGAAATTGTCATATGAATACTTTTTTAACAAGGGGTATCAAGTACTCATTGTCACATGAACATCCATTTTTTCAACTAAGTCGGGCCTGAAGAGATTAAAACAATGGATAAGGTAATTTTTTAAAGGTTACATAGTATTTTTAGAAGTTAAAATAATTTTTTAAGATTATTTTTTTTCTAAGTTAATGAGTTTGTCAACGAAAGAGTAATCATGCTTTAGATAGACGACAAGTATAAATGCGTCACTTTTTTAATGAGGATATATCACATGCAAAGTTAGAAATGTACATTTGCCCTTTTCCCGATTTTTAATAATCTTTATCATCTGTTATTTAATATTCATATTGAAATCCAACCAATTTGAAATCGCGTAGCGTAGGGCTCATTCTGATTGGACTCTCTGCAGGAGATACTGAGGCAAATACATTATCAACGGTGCTTAATCTATTCATGTTTTTAATCTCATTAGAGTTTTATGTTCTACACATTGACTGTGTAAAAATTCCGAGGAAAATACAAATGAAGGAGAGAGGCGAAAAGAGAGATTTCCGACGTTGCAGACAAAAAGCAAAATAGTGCAGCTAAATACCTTCATTAATTTAAATAAATAGACTCTAATTTCCAAAATGTGAAAACAGATTAATAAGTAGGAGGAAAATAAGTAGCAAAAATATTGATGTGAAAACAGATTAATATGGATGAGGAAAATAAGTAGCAAAAAGATTAATGCGAAAACAGATTAAAAGGAGGAAAACAAGAAAATGAATTTATCTATTTTTTCCTTGATAGTTGACACTACTTGGGTTGTGTTTCACAAAATCGGCCAACTCATAATAGAAGGAAGAATTCTTGTTAAGAGGTTTTATTTAATTCTTGTCAAGAAGTTTTATTTATTTTTATTTTTATTCATCAAGAAATAGTAGTCAATATTTTAAGTAAACTATCAACAAAAATATATATCTCCAAACTTGTTTGACATTGAGACGTTGTTGTTGTTGATTGACAAAGCATATACGGAAAAGTTGAGAAATGTTTTTCCCCTGTACCGAATACATCCTTAATTCTTGCTTAAGTAGAATTGATCCTTAAACCTCTGTTAGCTTATACTCATACTCAGGTCACTAAAGTTATAACAGTAATGTTTATTGATTCTCTTATGTAAATGAGACATTGTTTACAAAAAAATTTGCGTATAAAAATAGCAAGGTTTTTTTTAGAGATCAAAGTGTCATTCAACCTATAAATGATCATATATATGTCTATAGCATGGTATGAAAATAACATCTAAAACATATTTTCAATGAAATTAAACTCAGGATAATAGCAGAAGCCTCACACTAATCTTTCCAAAGGAAAACTACTTGATTTTTGAAGGGTATTTCTCCAGTTATGTTGTTGGAAGGAATGTGACCAGAAATTAGATTGTAACATATACTTAGAAACTTCAGATCAAGCAAGAGGGACAACAACTGGCTCAGATTACCAAATTTTCTTTGGAACTCTCTGGTGTTAAGATAGGTTTGTTGGAATACTTGTGAAGGTAAAGTCCAAAGAAGACAGTAATTAATTAGTACAAGGAAATGAAAAGTGCTCAATTCACTAATTGTTTCATCACATTCAAAAAACAAAATAGTGCAGCTAAACACCTTTATTTCTGGTTTCTTTCAAGCATTCAAAACATAATCACAAATAGATAGAGTAAAATAGGTCCAAAACACTCAAAGACTTCACGTAGTACTATACGACAACTTTATTAAAGAAACAAAAGCATCATATTAATTTGCAGCTCAGAAAACAACACCATAACTTCTATGTTTCCAGAAATGTGTTGTTGATTTTGTTAAGCCTCTTTACTACTTCTTTCATGGTCACTCTTGATTCTGGCGTTTCCTTTGTGCAGTCTAAAGCCAATTCTATCGTGGAGGCTATGCACATTTCACTTTTACAAGTGATTTGTTCATCCTCAGAAAAAAGATTGGCATCACAATGTCCATCATACTCCCTGAAAATGATTGTGTTATCCATTTCCTCAAGTCAAGATTTCCATTGCATATCTCTTCATCTGTTGGCCTTCTTTTCGTCAAAACCTCCATCAACATGATGCCATAGCTATAAACATCACCGCTAGTGGACACTATTCCCTCCGTGCCATATTCTTAAAAACAGAATGAAGAAAAGAATTAAAAACAATAATTCTGCATAAATGAAAACTTGTTTTTTTTTTTACTTCTACAACTTGGAGAGGCTTAATTATGATAAGAGAAAATCAAGGAGAGTAGATTTTTTATACCTGGTGCAATGTATCCAAGAGTGCCCAATGTCTCTGTATGTGCCACGGACTTGCTGACAGCTAAAATCTTAGAGATTCCAAAATCACCAACATGAGCCACCATATCTTCATCCAAAAGAACGTTGCCTGGCTTCAGGTCGCAATGAACTATTGGAGTGTTATGACCATGGTGTAGATATTCGATTGCCACAGCCACATCAAGAATTATGGAGACTCTTTGAAGGAGGTTCAAGTGGAACTCTTCTCTATACAACCAATTCTCAAGACTCCCATTGCAACTAATTGATGAGTCCTGATCTCCAGTACCTTCTCCACATCTTTGGACTTCCCTTTCTTTTGTCGTTTCATTATCCAAATTGTAACCAACAAGAATATCAGAAAGGATGAAGTAACCACTGGAGTAACAATTTCTAGCAAAACCTCCTTGATCTTTGATTGTTTTCCAGGATTACTGATAGCACAAGCAGGAATCTCCAATATGTGCATTCCGCAAAGACCTTTGTTCCCGAGAAATGATTGGAGAGTGGAATATGCAAACACACCACCACTCGGTATTTCACCTTCTAAATCATTAAATGAAACATTAATGCTTTTAAGGTATGAGAATTTTTCCAAAGACTTAGGAATAGTACCTGACAATGCATTTGATAGCTTTTAAGGTATGAGAATTTTTCCCAATAAGATTATAATTATGGACAAAGGTTAATTCCCTCAAATTTGATAGCTTCCCTAATTCCGGAGGAATTTGCCCCACTATGCAATTGTTTCCACAATAAGGATATTGCAGAGTGGAAATATTTCCCAATGAAGTGGGAATAGTCCCTTTTATTGGATTATCACCAATATAAAACTTCTCGAGTTTGGATAAACAACCAATATTTTTGGGTATGTCTCCAGTTATTTTGTTGAAATATATGGACAAAAAATTGAGCTCTGTGAGTTGGCATATGTTGGAAGGAATGCAGCCAGAAATTTGGTTGTAAGATATACTTAAGAAGTTGAAATTTGAGACAATATATCCTTCATCTACCAAGAGAGGACCGGAAAGCCTATTGATTCCAAGAGATATGGCAAGAAGTGACGAAATATTAAACAATGTTGTGGGAATGAAACCTGTTAATTGATTGTTGTACAAATACAACTCTATAAGTTGGCTCAGATTACCGATCTCCTTTGGAATGTTGCCGCTGACTCTATTCTCAGACAAATCGAAGTTCATCAATTTTGTGGCATTTCCAACATAAGGAGGGATTATACCCGTGAGACTATTGTTCCCGAGATTTAAGACTCTGAGTTCGGGTACATACCATGGCCCTCTCCACATTTCACCACTGAGTTCATTGAAAGCCAATGAAATTACTTGAACTCTCCGGTTTTGAAATAGACTTGCTGGTAATTTAATCCTTCATAATAATAATAATAATTAAAAGGTATGGGCCAACTCTATTCTATTATTTCTGTTACTCCGTGCGTTGCCTAAGGAATAGAAAGTAGGGTACGTGCTGGGTACACAACTTTATTCCTATCTTGTATTAAAGGTAGAGAGATAGTTTCGAAACATTCAGCTCAAGTAAGATATATCTAAAACGGTAAAAAATTAAAATACAGAAGTGAGGAACCATATAAAATATAATTTGTTGATGATCATTATTATTATCGGTTTATAACGTTACAAGTAGTTTTCTATTCTTGAGGAAATTTCCATTCGTAGTGGGAAGTATCACATTGCGGTAAAACATTCCTTAACGGGGACGACTCTATATTATTCAATTATATCGTCCCACTTTATGTGTTGACTTGACAGAGCAATTGGTATTTGCCCACGTGTACGAAGTCTTACCCTTAACTATTTCCAAAATCTTCACTGCAAACGTATGAAATCGTCCTTAAAATGACTCCTCTGCCTTTTCCAAAAGTATTTTATATCTAGCCTTAGTGCTTTTGATTATCTCATTCAAGTTTCTGTTTTAGTTTAAAGGTAAGAATTTCATCTCACATTGGCCAACTTTATAAAGGCAAAAACATATGGATATATATTGTATGGTCCAGAACCAAGTCAATGGGAGTCTCCATAGTCCAAGACAAGTTTAGAAAAAAAATGTTGTTTGACCTTTTATTATTGGGGCAGTACATTTATGTGTGAAATTTTACTAATGGTAATAAATAGTGTACATGAACCTATAACTTTAAAAATATAATGTATTTAATGCTTATTAGAAATGTTACAGGTAAATTCTAAATCTGTCTTTGATCACGCTATCAATAATTGAATAGTCTATAAAATGCTGTTGCAACAAACACATTTTGTAGAAATAAATTATAAATTATTTAAGTGTAGTTTTACTTTTAGATAAAAGTAAATTAGTTTTGAACAGACTAATAAAAGGTGAGTGATTGTGATTTCATGAAATTTTTCTTTGGAGCTAACAAAAAAGATATCAACGGTAAATTTTGTTAGTATCAAGACCCAAAAGTTGAGGTCATGATGGCACACACCCCGAGAATCCCAAAAAAATGTGTAAGCCGAAAGAAATACACATAAGAGACTCTCGAAGGGAAGTCATACAACAAACGACAAAAAACACAACAAAGAATATCCTCAAAACCTGGTAGCATAAGTATAAAGAGCATCTAATACATTTTTAGAATGTGAAATATATCTCAAGTCTTCGAAAAGAAAGTTAAAGACTTTAAATGATAGAAAGAGATTACTGGTGATTTGGAAAACATGATCTAACCACAACTCCGAAAGAGAGAACTCCACTAGATCCAATCAACTGATACAAAGCTCAACTTGACTAGGATCTGCATAAAATGAATAACAGAAGCAGGGGGTGAGTACAATCCACAAGTACTCAGTAGGCTTGGCCGACTGAGCAAAAGAAATTAATCAACTTATAGAATATACTAAGGAACGCTTCCACCTACATACAAAAAAGTCTCATTTCGCCATCGATGCCGACAACTTATAATGAACGGCGCGAGTAAAGAAAACACATAAGGTCACAATAGTTCTCATATCACAGACAAGTCAAACAATTTAAATGATTAATGCAATGCAATAAGATGATGCAATGATGTGGTAGTACAGTGGAATCAAGGTTGTCACACAACCTATCATATACACCCTGTCAAGCTAAGGCTCCCAGACAAGGACCCGCGGGGGACTCACAGTCCTTATACCAAATCACAATCTCAATATCTCATCAACTTGCCACCTCAGTGTGGTCAAGGATATAAAAAGGTGTCTCATTTTCTTTCTCAAAAGGAATCTCTACATTTTTCTCAATTTTCCAAGAACATGATAAGATGAATGAGGATGGATGCATCACAACACATATAAAACATGGAGGCAATAATTAAATCAATATGTATCAATAGTCTAAATTTCTCAAAACTCGGTAGAATCATGATATACACTCTCATATGAAAAATAGTGGGAAAGAGTTCATTTGAAATAAGTGAATTCCATTTAGAAAGCATTTCGCTTACTCAAAGCATTATAAAGTTTCCAACTCAGCCCCTCAATCGGGCATTACAAGTCAAATAGAATTACAAGCCTCTCTCACAAGCAACTCATGAATTATATGCTTTCAAAGCAAATAAAACAATAATTAAGGCCTCAACACAGGCTAAAAAATACATGCAAGACCCCACATGGGCAACACAATATAATCGAGCCCCCGCACGGGCAACACAATACAAATCACAGCCCAAAATTATGCTACGATCTCATCCTATAGCCTAAGACATAAGAATGGTCAATTACCCAATCCAGGTCTAGGAGAAGGATAGCCAAACCTACCTCAAGACCAAAACTTCACTCGAACAACTCTACCAGAGCAAATCCTTAACCACACACTAATCAAAACGATTTTCAACTATAAAGAATGAAAATCATTAGTCAAAAGGAGTCCAATGATATCCATATTGATATGATTTGAAATCAGAGGTAAAATAGTTTTAAAATCACTTCAGAAATCAAAAGGGTAAAATCAAAATTTTTTAGTTGAAAATCAAGTTCTACATGCCAAGAGGAATTTGTGGTTGAAAAACTCATTAAATACAAGCAAGAATCAAGCTCTAAATCAATAATTTACTATTTTTCCAACTTTGGGAGAAAAAACCCAAAACTCACATTTGAAATGTGGTCAAAAATGAGAAATTTCGGAAAAACTTTGTCAAAATCAGTTTACCCAAAATACAAGGACCTTAAATCCTGAAAATCAATGAAAATCCATTCCAAATCGACCTTCAAATCAACAATTTTTTATTTCTCTACTTTGGTGTTTAAAATCTCAACTTAATTGATATAAATCATGAGATATGAAAGGGATATTCTTGGAAAAAGAGTAAAATAGGCTTAGAAATACAACCAATGATTATGAAAGAAAAACGCATAAAAAATCACCTCAAACCAACTTTTCTAGCTCCCAAAATGTCCAAAATATGAAATGGGTTCGAATAGATATTTAACTGAACAATGTCGTCCCTAAAACCCATTTTTTCGTCGCTAAAAGTCTGTTTTATTTGCCACTAAAAATGTGCACCAGCAACATTGAAAACATCTTTTTGACCCTCGAAACTCATTCAGAATCCTATAAACACGAGCCAATAATGCAAATTCCTCATAAAACTCCTTGTTGTCTTCTTGGTTGTTTAGTTATCTTTTACTGCATGTTTAGTGTATTGTTGACCCAGCCCCTTAGCTTGTGATAGGTTAGCACATTCCATCAAGTTCCGTGAACGGAGACAATAGAGGAATTAACATTAGGATTAACTGAAAATTGACACAAAATATTGTGAGCATGGGATACATTTGTAGATTTTCCATGATCCACAACAAGCAGCATTTTATCCAAAGGCATGTTACTTGGTGGAACGCTATCCAGTATCCTCAATCTTCAGAAAAAAATTATCATGACATAGCTCCTTAGTAGTCTCAGGCAAAAAAAAAAAACTCACGAAGATACATGTCGTCAAAGGTTTCTAATTCAATTTTCTGTTTATTAGAGTCACGATCCAGATAAGTAGCAGTAATGTACCTCTTTGACATATTTCTTGGGGAACATTCATCGAACAGTTGGACTTTGCTGCATTCAGGGCCTGATGCTTCTTCATCAAGCATTTTGATTGGAGTATCAGATTGCACCTCTGCGACTATCTTGGAGTAGCAACTACAGAAAAGTTCGTTGAACACCTTAGGTGACTGAATATCTTCCAAATCAGCTACAAGGCTAGATGCAGAAGAAGTATCCTCCAATTCTTTGATGAAAACTCCACTTGACATTTCATAAAACATGGCCCAAATGTTTATCTGCAGAAGTGTTAAACAACTCTAGATGGTCCCATAGGGCTTGAGTTTTCTTTGGCCAAAGGAGATGCATTCGCTCAACTAAAGATTGTAGCAGCACTAATACTTGTATCTTGTACTATAACCTGTTGAGATATAGATGAAGATTTGTCCTCCATCTTCTGTAGCACACGAGACCTTGCATAAGTTTATGTACGAAAACGCAGGGCTAACTTGATTCTAATAAAAAAATTGTTTGTTGCAAAGCATCCAACAGAACCATTCAAGGGCCTGACCATCAAGATATAAGGAAGGAAGAGGCAGCCAGTGTTCCTCAGAGAAACCTAGGAAAGTGACGTATCGCTCTGCCCTATAAATCCAGTCCTCTGGATTATCGTTGCCACTGAATCGATCTAATACCATAACTACCATTAGAGTACGTCAATGAAAGCACCAATATAACAACTCAAGTTACCAACACAGCCATGATATGCATTATAATCGTTGAAGAACACAAAATACAATTGAGAAATGGAAACAACAAACTAATAACAATTGACGTCCTTAAAATGAAACTGAAAAGGTTAACCGAAGGGAAGAAGATAAAAATATATAGAGATAGATAGAAGCTCGATTAAGGATGGAGATGAGAGAATGAGACTCTTTACTCAACAATTTGCATAATCCCTAAATCACATACCACTACTCTTTTTGATGGAACTGTTCCCACGCCCACTTCTCAACCCGGATCCAAAATTAACTTGGCCCTATTGCTTGTTCTAGGCCCAATAGCTCTTTTCATCACAATAACTACTTTCGTATCCACATTGGGCTGGACTTGGTTCATAACATATTCAAAGCAAATAGCATAGGAACTGTTTTGCAATTTGCACTCTCATAATTCACTTGCATCTTCTCTTAAAGTTCATTTGTGCTCTTATAGAATTTACATGCTCATGTATCATCTGCTCTCAAAGTTCACATCAAAGTAACAAATGCTACTTATGATTTATTTCTATCTGCTTAACCCTTGTTGAGAGCCTCTTTCTATGATTTCAAAATATTCCAACACAAAACACATACATAATATGATGTGCTAACAATCTCAAAGGTTAATGGAGCCCTTCAAGTTTAAATTATGTATTCATCTTGCTGATAGAAGCTACTCGTTTGAATAATCGAGGTGTTGACAAGCTGCCAGACAACTACTGTTAAAAAGAATGACAGAGAAATATATGCTATGAAATTTCTTAGAGACAATATGTAATTTACTATTATAACTAGTAAATTAATAGTTTCAACCTTGTATATATAATTAGGCTTGTTAATATAAAGGAGAGGCAAAAAGAGATATTTCCAAGCTTGCAAACAGAAAGAAAAACTAACACCCTTTTCTTTTTTTTGGTAGTTTCAACCTTGTATATATAATTTGGAAAAAGTGTTCAAACAACTTTTCCTTTTACACTTTGCACCCAACCTCTCATCTATGAGTTCATTATTCTTATCTGTAATTACTTTTTTTGGTATTCAATTATAATTTATTTTCTCACATTCAGCACAAGACATGTTTGTTGGATGGAAAACTTCTCCATTATTTAGCATTTTCATCTCTGCAAATTTTACCTACAAACATAGCTTCAATTGATGAGCAATGAAACTGAGAACGGGAGTGATTTCACTTCCTTGAACCAAAAACTTTCGGGTTGAAGCTACATAAATCTCCTCATGTAGAAAACCATTCAAGAATATTTACTTGCACTTACTTTGATTGATACTGAGAAACAGGTAGATCAAATTTAAGGTTGAATTTAAATTATGTGCATTTACGATGTAAAAACTATTGAATTATTAGAATCTGATCTTTCATAAAAATAATTATTTTTTAAATTATTTGACAAATAGCGATGGACGGCATCTCTTAGTCCGTCGCATTTTTTGGCGGATTTTTGCGCCAAATATATATATATATATATATATATATATATATATATATAAAAAACTAATAATTATTTATTAAATATATATAGCGACGCTGTCCGTCGCTTTTATTAAAAATAATTATATATAAATTAAAAAATTAACCATATTGTCCATCGCTTTTAATTTATTTTATTTTATTAATTATTTTTTATTATAGCGACGGACGGCATCTTTATGTCCGTCGCTTCTTGGTCAACATACATGGTCAACTATTTTTAAAAAGCGATAGACAGTGTCTCTTAGACCGTCGCTTTTTGGTCAACTATTTTTTTTTAAAAAGACGGACATAGAGATGTTGTCCGTCGCTTTTCATTAAATATTTGAAAGAAAAATGCAATTTTCTCCCATTTCCCCATTTCTCCAATCTCTCCTCCTTCTCTCAACTCCTCACTGATCTGCCGCCACCATCGCGTCATTGCTGCCGCCAGAGCAGCCCCCGCCTCCTTCTCCTCTCACTTCAATCTCTCCTTCTCCTTTAAGGTTAGGGATTAATTCATCAAAAAGTTTTTCAATTTGAGCTATATTTTGATTTTGTTAGTTATTTAATTGTAATTATTTATTGAATTTGTGTTTATTGATTATTAGTTTGAATTAGGGATTATTAGTTAGTGAGTGAATTTGTGTAATTTTAGGATTAGTTTGAATTAGGGTATTTTATGACTAGCTTGAATTAGGATATTTTAGGACTAGTTTTTGAATTTGAATTTTAGGACTAGTCTTAATTAGAGATTTTGGGAGTAGTTTGAATTAGGGTATTTAAAGACTTGTTTGAATATGGGTATTTCTTGAGTTAATTGGTTTGATTTGGGATTTTAGGACTAGTTTGAATGAGGATATTTAAGGACTAGTTTGAATTACGGTATTTAATGACTTGTTTGAATTTGAGATTTTATTAGCACTAGTTTGATTTTGGGATTTTAATTAGGACTAGTTTGAATTTGTGATTTTAACACTAGTTTGAATTTGGAATTTAGGACTAGTTTGAATTACGGTATTTAATGACTTGTTTGAATTTGAGATTTTATTAGCACTAGTTTGATTTTGGGATTTTAATTAGGACCTAGTTTGAATTTGTGATTTTAACACTAATTTGAATTTGAAATTTAGGACTAGTTTGAATTATATTTGAGATTTTAGGAGTAATAGTTTGAATTTGGGATTTTAGCACTAGTTTGATTTTGGGATTCTAGGACTAGTTTGAATTTGTGATTTTAAGACTAGTTTGAATTTGGAATTTAGGACTAGTTTGAATTATATTTGAGATTTAAGGACTAATAGTTTGAATTTGGGATTTTAGCACTAATTTGATTTTGGGATTCTAGGACTAGTTTGAATTTGTGTTTTTAAGACTAGTTTGAATTTGAAATTTAGGACTTGTTTGAATTATATTTGAGATTTTAGGACTAATGTTTGAATTTGGGATTTTAGGACTAGCTAGTTTGAATTTGAGATTTTAGAGATTTGAATTACAACTTAATTAGAACTTATAATTAATTATAACTTCAACTTAATTAGGAATATGAACTTGAAATCTTGTTGACCTTAATTAATTAGAACTTAGTTTTTAACTTTATTAGAACTTGGATTTTATTTGAACTTAATTAGAATTTTGAAGTACTTGAAATCTTATTGACCTTAATTAATTAGAACTTAAATTAATTAGAACTTTATTGAACTTAATTAATTTATAATAACTTGAAAAGTTAATTAGGAATATAAACTTAACTAGAATTTGAACTTAATTAATTACCATTCATTAATTAATGGCATAATACATAAACTTGACCATTAATTTGGCTTCAGCGAACAACTATTGCCTCCAACTTTGAATGTGCACAAGTAGACACTTAAACTTGTATAAAATTGAACAAATAAACACAAGTGTCCTACAAAATTCACCAAGTCCAACTATTAAATAGTTCAATATATCTATTGGAAGAAACTAATGAATCAAAAATATGAAGTAGAGGCAAACTGAAAGTAAAATAGTGCAGTTAAACACATTTCTTAATTTTATTCAAGCACTCAAAAACATTTGAAAGACTACTCAAATCTGAAATCACAAAATGAAGGAAATGCAATACTCTGAACTACAAACAGTAAATGTCTACTGGTAAGCAAAAAGCATCATATTAACATGCAGCTCGAGAAGAACACCGACGGAAGAGATGCTAACGTCTACGTTTCCAGAAATGCATTCTTGATTTTGTTAAGCGTCTTGACTACATCCTTCATGGTTATTCTTGATTTTGGCATTTCCTTTGTGCAGTCTAAAGACAGTTCTATCATGGAGGCTATGCACATTTCACTTTTACTAGTGATTTGTTCTTCCTCACAAAAAATATTGGCATCCACAACGTCCATCATACTCCCTGAAAATGATAGTGTGATCCATTTCCTCAAGTCAAGATTTTCATTGCATATCTCTTCATCTGTTGGCCTTCTTTTCGTCAAAACCTCCATCAGCATGATGCCGTAGCTATAAACATCACCACTAGTAGACAGTCACTATTCCCTCCGAGCCATATTCTTAGAAAAGGATTGAAGAAAGGTTACTCAATTGAAATACAATAATTCTATTTTTACTTCTACAACAATTGGAGAGGCTTAATTATGATAAGAGAAAATCAATGAGAGTAGATTTTCTTATACCTGGCGCAATGTATCCAAGAGTGCCCAATATCTCGGTATAAGCCATGAACTTGCTTATGGCTAAAATTTTAGAGATTCCAAAATCACCAACATGAGCCACCATATCTTCATCCAAAAGAACGTTGGCTGGCGTTAGGTCGCAATGAACTATTGGAGTTACATGACCATGATGTAGATATTCAACTGCCATAGCTGCATCAAGCATTACAGTGACCCTTTAATGAAGGTTCAAGTGGAGATCTTCTTTGTACAGCCAATTTTCTAGACTTCCATTGGGCATATATTGCAGAACAAAGGCTCTTATATAGTCACTAGAACATGTAGTAATCACTGGAACAAGATTTCAGTGTCTAACAGTTCTCATCACTTCGCATTAGGTATCAAACCTCTTGCATACTTGCTCATTTTCCAAATCCAGAACCTTTATGGCCACTACAGTTCCACTAGATAAAATGCCTTTGTACACAGAGCCAGAGCTTCCCTCACCAATTAAATTGGATTCATCAAAATTATTTGTTGCTCGTTGAATCTCATGATAAGAAACTAATTGGTGAGTCCTAATCTCCTGTTCCTTTTCAACATCTTTGGACTTTCCTTTCTTCTGTCGTTGCATTATCCAAATTGAAACGAACAAGAATATCAGAAAGGATGTAGTAACCACTGGAGTAACAATTTTTAGCACAACCTCCTTAACTTTTGATTGTTTTCCAGGATTAGTGATAGCACAAGAAGGAATCTCCAATATGTGCATTCCGCAAAGACCTTTATTCCCGAGAAATGATTGCAAAGTGGAATTTGCAAACACGCCACCACTCGGTATTTCACCTTCTAAATCATTAAATGAAACATTAATGCTTTTAAGAGTTGAGAGTTTTTCCAAAGACTTAGGAATAGTACCTGACAACACATTTAAAGACAAATCCAAGTCTTTTAAGCTTATCAAGTTGGCAAAGGATAATGGAATTCTGCCAAAAAATGAATTGTTCGATAGGTCAAGAGACTGCAGGTTTCGGAGTTCCCCGGATGTGCTTGGTATCATTCCTGAAAAGTGGTTACTGGAAAGATATAGTTCTACAATGGCTTTCAGTCCTCCAATATCTGATGGAACTTCTCCCTCTATTGAATTTTGTGACACACTTAGATAGAGAATTCCACTCATCTTCCAAATGCTCAATGGAAATTTTGATGAAAACTTATTAGAATCCAAATAAAGATGCTTTAGCATACTAAGGTTTCCTAAGCATTCTGGAATTAATCCAGAGAGCTTATTACCATCTAGAAATAATTGAACCAAAGTAGATAAATGGCATACCGCCTCTGGAATGTGTACCTGCAATTTAAGCTTACCAATCTCAGAAGGAATACTTCCCGCCAAGTTGTTTCCGTGAAGGCTTAGGGATGTAAGACCGCTCATGTTGCCTATACTTTTGGGGATGAGGCCATTGATGTGTGCCTCTCCTATATAAAGTTTTTCAATAGTAGATGAGAGATTCCCAATATTGGGAAGAATGCCAGTCAACGGATTGTTACTCACTTCTAGATATCTCAACATCCTACAGTTCGCCAAAGAATTGAAGAATTTCAACTCATGCTCTCTTGGTTCATTGGTAAGTTGATTAGAATGTAGGAGCAGTATTTGCAGCTCACGAAGATTCCCTAAATTGTTAGGAATATTTCCTTTGAGAGAGTTATCATTTAGCGCCAGTGTCTGAAGCTTGGAAGCATTTGTTATGAACAATGGAATTTCCCCTTCAAGCTGATTGTCTCCCAAGTAAAGTTCTTTAAGGTTCGGAAGATGAAGACCTGTAGTGGTTGGAATTCTCCCCGAGAGGTTATTGAAACTAAAATTGATCACTTCCAAAGACGATATGTTGAAAATAGCCTTTGGAATTTGACCAATAAGATTAGAATTATTGGCAAAGCTTAATTCTCTCAAATTTGATAGCTTCCCTAATTCTTGAGGAATTTGCCCCTTCATCCAATTGACCGAAATTGTTGTAACAATCTCAAACTTTGGACAGGATCTATTACCCCCTACACTATTTAATAATGTATTTTAAGGATATATAAGTGTCCAGCTGGACAAATTACTATTTATAATGATGCAATATTTATGATGTCTACGTGGACACCCATTTATCTTTAAAATACAATAGTATTAAATAGTGCGGGATAATAGGTCCTGCCCAAAGTTTGGGATTGTTACAACAATTTTGGTCAAAGTTTGGATATATTTCGAACCTTTTTTCCCTAGATTATATGATCCTAATATTTAGTTGATTGTTATTTTTTAGGGAAAAATGTCTAAAATATATCCGAACTTTGACCGAAATTGCTGTAATAATCCCAAACTTTGGGCAGAACCTTTTACCCCTCCACTATTTTTAGTGTATTTTAAAGGTATATATGTGCCCACGCAACCATCATAAATATTGCATCATCATCATATATTATTAAAAGTGGAAAGCTCTAAAGATAAAAAGTTGGATTACCATTTTACCCCTAAACTAAATTAAACATCTAATTAATTAAATAATATTATTTTAATTATTTTTTGAATTGTAAGTTATTTATTAGAAAGGGAATGTGGAAGAACAAGAGCTATTTAGGATTTCTAGAATATTAATAATATTATTTTAATTGTTTTTTGAATTGTAAGTTATTTATTAAAAAGGGAATGTGGAAGAACAAGAGCTATTTAGGTTTTCTAGAATTTTAAATAAGTACATGAATCAAGGTTTCCCTCCTTTCAATCTTAAATTAAAGAATATGAAGAGTTGTAGCTAAATCAATATATACCACTACCAAATACAAATTTGTTATCTTGAATTCTTCCACTAGCATTTCTACATACTCCTATGGTAAAGTTCCTTCTTTTTCCATCTTCTATTGTTTGTTTGTAAGATTTTTATCATTTATAGATTTTTACAAATTAGAAAGGATTGTTTCAATTATATTCTTTATTTACGATTGTTTCTCTTTTTGGAATATCTTGTTACTATTTTGTGTAGAAATGTAAAATCACTATACATGTTGCCTTGCAATGTATCCGGTGCTATTTGGCTTGGAGTAATTTTGGTATTCTCAACTAATTACTAATAATTATACTTAATAGGTTCACAACTACAATGTTTTGAAAATACAACTGGACACAAGAGAGGAATTTATTTTTTAATATTATTTATTTTATCTTTTGCTTAAACTAATCAATAGTTGAGGTGTCTATACTCATGAATTCAGATGAAGAGAAATGAGAGAAAAACAGAAAAATTTAGGATGAAGTTCTAGGTACAAACAACTACATAATCTCTTTCAATGCTATGAAATTATTCGGTGAATTAAAATAAACCTTTTTTACTTAATGCATACTAATTGAACTTTTTTTTAAAAGATTTGTCTAATACTCCGAACTATTTTATTTTATTCATCTAAATGATTATTTTGCTTTTAAAATTAATAATGATATTCTTTGCATTTAATTTTTGAAGCTGGTATGAATTTTTTTTAATAAAACAACTAAACTAATTTATGATCTGGGAGTAACAATAAAGCGAATAGCAAGTTTGACATCTTCACTTTATTTAGAAACACCTAAAATAGTTTGAAGCAAGATGAATTCATAAAGTTAGAAATATCAAGTATGACTTCTACATTGTCTTACAATGACTAAGTTTGATTACCTTATATTTACATGAACCAAATTCATTTGATTCGACATTTTTGTGGTTTTTTTTAATAAATTATATATGCAAGGTTTGGTTCATTGCTTTAAAGTTATGCATAGGATCGATCTAATATTATAATTTCACCCTTATTTTTAAAGGAAGCAAATAGTAAGATGAATTGATTGAGGTTAAGTTGGTATTATATTTTAAAATATAATATTTATTTAACTTTATAAGAGTTTTTAATTATTGACATATGGAACACACGCGCAACACGCGTGTCCAGAGACTAGTTATAAATAATAACTTGTCTATGCAAGGTTTGGTTCATTGCTTTAAAGTTATGCATAGGATCGATCTAATATTATAATTTCACCCTTATTTTTAAAGGAAGCAAATAGTAAGATGAATTGATTGAGGTTAAGTTGGTATTATATTTTAAAATATAATATTTATTTAACTTTATAAGAGTTTTTAATTATTGACATATGGAACACACGCGCAACACGCGTGTCCAGAGACTAGTTATAAATAATAACTTGTCTATGCAAGGTTTGGTTCATTGCTTTAAAGTTATGCATAGGATCGATCTAATATTATAATTTCACCCTTATTTTTAAAGGAAGCAAATAGTAAGATGAATTGATTGAGGTTAAGTTGGTATTATATTTTAAAATATAATATTTATTTAACTTTATAAGAGTTTTTAATTATTGACATATGGAACACACGCGCAACACGCGTGTCCAGAGACTAGTTATAAATAATAACTTGTC
>JAJONY010002942.1:0-22305 GCA_029582405.1 Solanum gandarillasii
CATGGATAATAACATGATTCAAGTAATCAATTTATAACATTGATAGTTCTATAGCATTCTAAAATCATCAATTAATACCCACACTTTAAGATCCAATTTGAGAAATTAGGGTAATTCATGTATTCTTTAGGAATTCATCTTAAAAACAGTACATAATCATCAATTTGATCATAATATAACGCAATTAAACCATTAGAAACGTTTTTGAAGTGAATCCATGACTTGGAGTAAAACCCTAGCTTTTTGGGTAAAGTTACAAGTTTGAAATTGAGTTTGGAGGGACTCCATGGATGAAAACTATCCATTGATCAAAGACTACCATACCTTAGCTGAAGAAACCCAAAAAATTGAGTGAAAAATCCTCCTTCTTCAAGACCTAATTTGATCTTCTTCTTCTTCTTTTTCTTCCTTGCTGTTCTAGAGAGAAGATTTTGGAGAGGGTTTGGTTTTGATTTGGGTAGTTGGGATTTTTTATGAAGCATATGAGGTGGTTAAAGGATTAAAAAGTCTTATATAGGTATAATAAATCAATATAAAATGACTTCACAATTAACTATCAAATAATGCACAATTCAAAGGATGATACATAAACAACATCTCAATGCGACACAACGAAGTAGGAACTACATCTAGCAACCCATTATGCATGCGAACTTCACATTTCTTAAATCCGCAGGAGGAACTACCTTCTCCAATTTAAAGCATGCTCAATTCAACACCATGAATCAAATTATGCAATTGCGCTCAAAATCATATTAAAGCCTTTTAAACAATTCATCTCTTGAAGCATTTATGCAACTCATACTAAATGCACATCAACATGAGGAACACATAAATCATGAAAATTCATTTTATTTCTAAACATGAATTCAATCAAGAACATGCATAACATAAGGAGATCATGGAAACACATAAACCACACATCACTCCAAAACATGAACAAGCCACAAGGAATTCTTTGTCTCAAGCTTGAATAGGAATACAAGAAAGAGATAAGGATATCGGAACTCTCACCAATCTTGCTTTCTAAGCATACCATATCCCCCTTTGGAGTAAACCCCTACTAAGGCTAATATAAAAATAGCATACGGATCTTAATGAAACCTTACATCTATAAGGAATTATCAACATACCGGTGCCTTCATCAGAAGGGTTCCTTTGTCCTCTCTAGATCGGAGTGCATAGAAGTGACCATACTTTGGAGCATTGGGATCCAGACCACTAAGAAAAGCTTGCTTGGACTCTCTTCCTTTTGCTGAGAGTGTATGTCAATTTTTCACTTGATGATCACTCTTTTCACAACCATAGCAACCATCTATACCGGCTAGGCACTTCCCATGGTGCTTTTTTTGACATTTGGTGCAAGTAGGCTTAGGAAATGGAGACCCACAACCTTTCTCTTGGTTAAACCTAAGAGTGTTGGAAAGATCTTGGGTGGAATACCTTTGTTTAGACATTTTATGCATAGTCACGTGTAAGGGTATGAGAAGAATAATCCTTCAACAATACCACAATTACTCCATAGTCATAGGATCTTCACTCTTTAAGTGAATCATAAGCTCATACACAATTCCCATAAACATGTACAAACCCTCATAATTTGCCCTTCAAGGACCATGAATCACATTCAACCCAAACATCTAGAATTACTACATTAGATATGGAGATTATCATGATTCAATAAACTCAATCAATATAGACATAATCTATTCACATGCTTCTATAATCAATCAACCCACATCGTAAAGTCAGAATTTAGTAATACAGGGAATTCATCATAATCAACAATTAATCATCAATTCAATCATAATACATCATAAATAAACCATCGAAAACCTTTTAGAAAGGAACCCATGGCTTATAGTGAAACCCTAGCTTTTGGGGAAATTGAAAGCTTTGAAATCAAGTTGTGAAGGGACTCTATGGGTGAAAGCTACCCATACATGAAAAGCCACCATACCTTGATAAAGAATCTTCAAAGAATTTGAGGAAGAAGCCTTGAATTCACCAAACCCTAGCTCCAAGTTTACTCTTCTTCTTCTTCTTTGAGTTTTAGAGAGAGAAATATTGTGAGGAAGATGAACTTTTAGTTTTGATTTGGGTGTTGTGAAGAATGACTTAGTTTAGGGAGTTTTGACTTAAAAACAACTTACATATTAACCCCAAACTTACCCAAAATGACCTCACTTTAACAGGACTAAAAAAATAAATTACTGAATTGACCCTCAATAAGTTACCACGCACAGGTGCCACGAGGGGCCCCATGAGCCGTGGTCCCACTCGTGGACTTAGGCAGTAGTTAGGCTTCCATACATTTTAGCCTACACACCCAAGGCAACTCCACGAGGGGCTCCATGAGCCGTGGAGCTAACCACAGGCCATGGTCCCTCTCGTGGTCCTTGAGGCAGTAGCTAAGCTACTTGGGGCCCTTAGCTCAAATGCACAGGGCATCTTCACAAGGGGCTCCACGAGCCGTGGTTAAGACCACTGGCCGTGGTCGCTCTCGTGGACCTTGAGGTAGTAGCTAGGCCACTTGGTGACTACTCCTCTTTGGCCAAGGGAACTCCACGAGGCCTTTCACAAGTTGTGGTCAAGACCACTGACCATAGTGATGGCCGTAAAGTTGGGGCAGTGTGCTCCAAGTTTGGGGCATCCTTGGCCTTTGGCCTTGGCTTGGCCCCTTTGCCTTGGAGCTTTCCCTTTGGCCTTGACCCTTGTAGCCCTCATTTCTACTCTAGATGGTTTACTAGTCTACGGGGATTCATTTTATGATTTTTAATCCTGACGTTTAGCTCTAGTTAAGTCTACTAGTTTCTGGAGAGTTACATTATCTCCCCTTTGGGAACATTCTTCCGCAAATGATGATCTAGACACCTTACGGAATATAAGAATCAAGACTAGCAGCCCATCATGCATGCAATATCAAAATAATGCACAATTTAAAGGAGGAAACATCAGCTCCATCTCAAGACATAATCAATGCAACACAAGGAAGTGGAAGCTACATCCACAACCCATTATGCACAAAAACTCACCATTTCACATATTCATAGGAGGAACTACCTTCTCCAACTAAAAGCAAACTCAACACAACATTATGGAGCCAATATGCCATTTCATCAAAAGCATAATAAATCATGTTCATCAAGTCATCTCATAGAGTCAAATATGAAATCATCATACTAAAATGCACAACAACATGAGAAACACATAAATCATGAAAACTCATTTCATACTAAACATGAATTCTCACAAGAACATGCATATCATAAGGAAAATCATGAAGAATACAGATAACACACATGACTTCCCAAAATCCCAAACTCAAGAGAGACTACTTACCTCAAGCTTGGATATGAGTAGAAGGAAAAATATGAGGATAGCGGGACTTCATATCGGCTTCGGCCTCCCATGTAGAACCCTCAACTAAATGATTCCTCCATAAAACCTTTACAGTGGCTATTTCCTTGTTTCTCAACCTTTTAACTTGTCAGTCTAAAATCTCTATCAGAACCTCTTCATATGAAAAGCTCTCATAAGCCCCCAACACTTCTAAGGGAATGATGGATATCGGATCACCAATACACTTCTTGAGCATAGAAATATGAAATATCGGATGAACCGGGGCAAACTCGTTTGGCAAGTCTAACTCATAGGCAACTTTCCCAACATGTTTCAAGATTTGATATGGGCCTACATACTGGGGACTAAGTTTCCCTTTATTGCCAAACCTCATCACACCCTTCATAGGTGAGATTTTCAAATAGACCCAATCATTAACTTCAAGTTCTACATCCCTCCTTCTAACATCGGCATAATCCTTTTGCTGACTTTGGGCCATCTTCAACCTTTCTCTAATGAGTCAAACTTTCTCAATGGCCTCATAAACTAGTTTGGAACCAATTAGGGCAATTTCACCTACTTCAAACCAACCAACCGGAGATCTATATCTCCTACCATACAATGCTTCAAAAGGAGCCATGGCAATACTTGAGTGGTAACTATTGTTGTAGGTAAACTCTATTGATGGTAGATGGTCATCCCAATTACCTTTGAAGTCTAAAACACATGCCTTCAACATATCCTCGAAGGTTTGGATAGTACATTCCGATTGACCGTCAGTTTGGGGATGAAAAGTCGTGCTAAGCTTAACCTTAGTACCAAGCCCTTTTGGGAATGCCTTCCAAAAGTGTGAAGTAAATTGAGTAGCCCGATTCAAAATAATAGGTAAACGAACCCCATGCAACTTCACTCTCTCCTTGATGTATAATTTGGCATAGTCTTCCGCCAAAAATGAAACCTTAATGAGAATAAAGTGGGTTGATTTTGTCATTCTATCAACAATGACATAAATAGAATCATGTTGCATTTGAGTACGAGGCAAATCCACTATAAAGTCTATATTCACCTCCTCCCACTTCCAAGTGGGAATTAGTTTATATTGCAAAAAGCCTCCTGGCCTTAGGTGCTCGGCCTTAATTTGTTGATAATTTGGACACTTGGCTACAACCCGCTATATCCTTCTTCATACAATTCCACTAATAGACTTCCCGTAGATCACGGTACATCTTGGTGGCTCCTGGATGAATAGAATACCGCGAACCATGAGCTTCTTTTAGAATTTTCTCTCTCAAGCCATCAACATCCGAAACACATAACCGACCTAGGTACCTAAGCACCCCATATTCCCCTTGGGAGAAAGCCTCAACGGACTTGTTGAGTACCGACTCTTTGAACTCAACTAATACAGGATCAAGGTCTTGCTTAGACTTCACGTCCATCACAAAGTATGATTCGAAACCATTATAGACCATGACACCACGCTTGCTGGAATCCACTAGTTGAACATCTAGCCGGGCCAACCTATGCACGTCACGAACCAATTCTCTCTTTTCATCCTCTACATAAGCTACACTACCCATGGACAATCTACTAGTGGCATCCGCAACTACATTGGCTTTGCCGGGGTGGTAAAGGACACTCATGTCATAATCCTTCAAGAGTTCTAACCGCCTTCTTTGTCGGAGATTCAAGTCTTTTTGACTAAACACATACTGAATACTCTTGTGATCAGTGAACATATCAACATGCACCATATATAGATAATGCCTCCATATTTTCAAGGCAAATACTACCGCCGCTAATTCAAGATCATGGGTTGGATAATTCCTTTCTTGGATCTTGAGTTGCCTTGAAGCATAGGCAGTCACTTTACCATTTTGCATAATGACATATCCCAAACCCACTCTGAAGGCATCACAATATACAACAAAACCATCGGTACCCTACGATAAGGTCAACACTGGAGTGGAAGTAAGTCTATCTTTAAACTCTTGGAAGATTTTCTCACAAGCCTCCGACCACTCAAACTTAGCTTCTTTTGAGTCAAAGCCGTCAATGGAGAAGCAATGGAGGAAAAACCCTCAACAAACCTCATGTAGTAACCGGCCAAACCCAAAAAGCTTCTAATATCAGTAGGATTTAGAGGTCTAGACCAACTCTTGACCGCATCCTTCTTCTTAGGATCTACCTCAATACCCTTGCCCGACGTAATATGACCAAGAAAGGCTACAAACCTTAGCAAAAACTCACATTTGATAAATTTCGCATACAATTGGTGGTCTTTAAGGACTTGCAATGCATTCCTCAAATGGCTCATATGCTCATTTTCACTCCTTGAATAGATAAAAATATCATCAATAAAGAAGATCACAAACACATCAAGGTAGTGTCTAAACACTTTATTCATTAGGTCCATAAATGCCGCTGGGGCATTTGTCAACCTAAATGACATAACCACAAATTCATAGTGACCATACCAGTTCCTAAAGGCTATCTTGGGAATGTCAACCCCTCTTACCCTTAGTTGATGGTAACCCGAACGAAGATCTATTTTGGAGAAATAGTTAGCCCCTTGAAGTTAATCAACTAAGTCATCAATTCTTGGAAGATGATATTTATTCTTTATGGTCACTTTGTTCAATTGGCGATAGTCGATATACATTCTAGGAGACCCATCCTTCTTTCTAAAAAACAATATCCATGAAGAGATACTCGGTTGAATAAAGCCTTTGTCAAACAAATCCTTTAGTTTCTCTTTCAACTCTTTCAACTCGGCCGGAGCCATTCTATAAGGAGGAATGGAGATACGTTGTGTATCCGGTAAAAGATCAATGCCAAAGTCTATTTCCCGCTCGGGAGGAATACTGGGCAAATCATCCAAAAAAATTTCCGAAAACTCATTCACTACCGGAATTGACTATACAGATTGGGTTCCGGACTTAACATCCATAACTCTAACAAGATGGTAAAATACACCTATTGGAGATCATATTTCTAGTTTTGAGGCAAGAGACAATTTGACGTCTAGGGATAGAATGCCCCCCCTTCCACTCTAAAATAGATTCATTTCGAAATTGAAACTTAACTACCCGAGTCCTACAATCAATAGAGGTATAACATCCATGGAACCAATCCATGCCCAAAATCACATCAAAATCTAACATGTCTAATTCCACCCAATCCACCAAGGTAACTTTATGGGACAAAGAAATAGGACAACTCCAATAGACACTTTTTGCCACTACCAAGTCACCAACTAGGGTAGAAACCGAAAAAGTCTCTATTAACACTTCCGGCAATATTTAAAACTTCATGGCCACAAAAGGTGTCACAAAGGACAAAGTAGCACCGGGATCTCACAATACATATACATCAATAGAATAGACTTGTAACATACCGGTCATTACATCCGGGGAGCTCTCTTGTTCACCTCGGGATTGAAGAGCATAGAAGCGGTTTTTCTTGGGAGCATCAAAATTCGAACCGCTAGGAGGGACTTGCTTACCCTCTCTTCCTTGATTCTTAAGCATATGACCATCTCTCATCATGTGACCGCTCTTCCCACAACTATAGCAACTATCCGTGCCAACTAGGCACTTACCATCATGTTTCTTGCCACACTTGGAACAAGTAGGCCTCACCATAGAAGATCCACCACTATTGCCCCCTTAAGGCTTAGGGTTAGACACCCTATCTTTATTGACCCTTTGGAGCACTAGACGAGCCTTGGTTGGAGAACTTTATCTTGAACCTTGGCGGGCCTTGACCCTCGAACTTACCTTTAGAAGAATTCCCATCATCGGTCCTTGCTCTTTTCACTTCCCTATTCTTCTTCCTAAGTCTTGACTCCTCAACTTGTTGAGCATACACCATTAGATGTGAGATATCCATATTATCATAGAGCATTGCCGCACGACATTTTTCTTTAATCAAGTCGGACACCCCCGTCAAGAACCTACTCATTTCATCCCTCGGATTTGACACCAAAGATGGAGCATACTTGGACAATTGAGTGAATTTGAGGGAGTAGGCTTTCACACTAATGTTCCCTTGATGAAGGTCGATGAATTCCTCAACCTTAGCTTCTCTAAATTCCCGAGGAAAGTATCTAGCAAGAAACGGGGATTTAAACACTTCCCACTCTATGGGACCCATTCCTACCGGCCTATTGTCTTTCCATTGTTTATACCAAACTTGACAACACTCTTTAATTAGTAGGCGGATAGTTCCGATTTCTCTATCAAAGAATCCCATAATGTCAAGTATCTTGCAAACCTCTTCCACAAACTCATGAGGATCCTTTCCCACTTTGGAATCATGAAACTTGGAGGGGGGAGGTTCATCCTAGCAAAGTCCCTAATCCTTAAAGCGGACAAATTCACATTTGGATTAGCCAGAGAAACAACCTCCCTATTAGCTTGGGCCGTCATGGATTGGGCTTGAATTGTCACGACTCGAGTCAATATTTGGAGAGCCGACCTTACTTCCACATTTGTCATAACCCCCCTCCCCCCCCCCCCGCATCAATAGGAGCTTGAGGAACTTGAGGATCTTGGGGAGGAACTCCGTCATTCACATTCTCCTCTTCCATCCTTCTTGCATTCGCCCTTCTTGTATTCATATTCTATCGACATAAGAGAAGGGTTAGGAAAAAGACTTCATAGAGTTAAAACTATAAGGCACGACTAAAGATTAATGAAATAAGTGGAATTTCCTAAACATCTTATAGCCTTTTATTCATAAAAGTGGTGCACTTCACACTCATGAAAAAGAGTCTACTAGACGTGGTTTGTGAGACATAATCCTAGAATCATTCTAAACCTTGTGCTCTGAGTAGCAAGTTTTTCACTACCCAGGGGTACCCCTAGATGTAACACGGCATACTCGACCCCGAAGGGGTCTCATACAATCCCTTAGCATATCTTTTCATAAGATGAATAGAAATGATGCGGAATTAAAAACTTCTTACAATCAAATACTTTTCATAAAACCAAATGGGAGTCTAGACATTGTCTCATTAACCATCTAATACAACCGAGTATCAATAAGGGTCACAACCCTTTACAACATAGTCTCAAAAGAAAATGTAAGAAGAAACTATAAATGAACAACTCTCTTCCTCGAACCATGAGGACTCACCGAAAGCGTGGAGAATAGTCGATCCAAGCTTTTGATTAGGGGTGGCAAAATAGGTAAATAATATGGGCATCCGCTCATATTACCTATTTTGAAATGAGTTGGGTATCCAACTCATTAAAAAATGGGCAAAACACGAGTAATATCCTCATTACCCATTTAAAAGTGGGTAGTTAAATGGATAAAATGGGTAAAAGCAAACAAAAAATAGTGATAAAGGTAAGAAAGTCTTTTTTTAAAAAAATATCTATAAAAAAAATGAAACTTTTTTTTACATTTAATTTGGGATAGGGGGTGGGGAGGTAATTTTTTTAAAAAAAAAATTAAAATTTTAATGAAAAAATTATAGTTTTGTTAATTTTATTTTGGGATGGGGTGTTGAAGGGGGGGGTGGTAGGGAGCTGGGGTGGTAATTTTTTTAATTTTTTTCTTTTAAAAAAAATTTATTGAAAATATTTAAATTTTTGTTGTTTTTTTTTTTGGATGGGGTGTGGAGGGGGGTGGTTGGGGCTGTGGGGGGCTAGTAGGGGGTGGGGTGGTAATTTTTTAAATAAAATTTAATGAAAAAATTTAAAATTTTGTTAATTCTTTTTTGGGATGAGGTGGTAGGGGGTACGGGGTGTATGGGGGGAGGGGGTAGGGGGTCGGGGGGGATGGTAGGGGTGGGGTGGAAATTCTTTTAATTTTATTTTTACATTTTTTTGGGATAGGGGGCTGGAGTAAAGTGATGATTTTTTTTTTTGTTTTTTTTTGTTTTTAAAGATTTTAACAAGATTTCTATTATAATATGGGTAAATATGGTTACCCATATTATCTATTGGGCCACTCGTTTTTACCCATTTAAAATGTGAGTCGAGTGGAGTGACTTACCTATTTTTATTGAACTCATTTTTTGATCGACTCATATTCGGCTGGACTCACTCGTTTGCCACTCCAACTTTTGATCAAGAAGGAAGCACACCACAGTAACCGGGCCCTACATTTACAGAAAAATATAGAAAATATGTGTTAGTACAAAATTGCACCAAGTATGGAAACCATGCATAAAAATCCATAAAACATGCAAAAATGGACAATTTAGTTAAAAATGCACTTTGTCAACCTTAAAAGTCATCATGAACATTAGTGTAAATACATAAGTCACCATAATGCATTGACAAGATCCCATAATCCTATCTAATACTAAGTACCACTTTTAGGCCACCACAATCACGCATATCATATCTTGACCTCATCCATAGCCAATACTCATAGACAAGGAAACATTCATGTTCATTAACTTGTAACAAGGAAGGCAACTCATAGTAACAATCCACATCATACATGCATAAATTCATATATCTTCATAGCATAAGAAAACCACTCCATAACCCTTTCCAAAGCCTACTTGTGCAATGTACAAGTGAAGTCCCATACCCCCACTCACACTAAGTAGATCTCATTGAGAAGTCATAAGTATAGTTCATGTTCATGTTCATATCATAGTTCATATTCTTCTCATGTAGGGAAATAGACTTAACCGACATAGACCATGTGAGCTACATGAAATCCAGTGTCATGCCCCCCACTCCGAAAAGAGGTGTCCTACTTGCCTAAGGTAGAACTAGTTTGTTAGCTTAGGTAGATCCACTAGCTAAAGACCTATGTGGGCACATAGTTATGGGATAAGGAGATTGCTACTAGAAACCCGTACTAACTAAGGTAAAAGGTTTCCATCTCATGAGATAATTGTTTTGGGAACCCGGACTGACTGGCGTAAAAGGAACCCATTGGGAAGCCGAACTAACTTGCGTAAAAGCTTCCATCTCATATTCATATCCACTCGGTGCTAAGCATAATTCCCTTTAATATTCATGTTAAGTCTTAACTTAGGTTAATTTTCATGAAAGAATGCCCTAGCAATCAAACCAGCATGGTATCATGATAGCTCATAGATTCAACAGGTGAGAATGGCCTTTCAACCTTAGAATCATTAATATGTGAGTAAGCCTTTCACATCATGTTCATAGTGAGGTCATGAGAATAGCCTTTCAATCAAGACAACAATATTATCATAGTCATAGAAATTTCATGCATAGTCATGTGTAAGGGTATGGGGAGAATAATCCTTCAACAATACCACAATTACGCCACAATCATAGGATCTTCACTCTCTAAGTGAATCATAAGCTCATACACAATTCCCATAAACATGTACAAACCCTCATAATTTGCCCTTCAAGGACCATGAATCACATTCAACCCAAACATCTAGAATTACTACATTAGATATGGAGATTATCATGATTCAAAAACTCAATCAATATAAACATAATCTACTTACATGCTTCTATAATCAAGAAACCCACATCATGAAGTCAAAATTTAGTAATATACGGAATTCATGGGTTCTTGGGGGGATTTCATCATAATCAACAATTAATCATCAATTCAATAATAATCTATCATAAATCAACCATTGAAAACGTTTTAGAAAGGAACCCATGACTTAGAATGAGACCCTAGCTTTTGGTGAAATTGAAAGCTTTGAAATCATGTTTTGAAGGAACTCTATGGGTGAAAGCTACCCATAGATGAAAAGCCACCATACCTTGATAAAGAATCTTCAAAGAATTTTAGGAAGAAGCCTTGAATTATCCAAACCCTAGCTCCAAGTCTACTCTTCTTCTTCTTTGAGTTTTAGAGAGAGAAATATTGTGACGAAGATGAACTTTTAGTTTTGATTTGGGTGTTATGAAGAATGACTTAGTTTAGGGAATCTTGACTTAAAAACCACTAAAATATTGACCCCAAATTTACTCAAAATGACCTCACTTTAATTGGACTAAAAAATGAAATTACTTAGTTGACCCTCACTAAGTGACCACGCCCAGATGCCACTAGGGGCTCGACGAGCCGTGGTCATGACAACAAGCTGTGGTCCCAATCGTGGACTTGGGGCAGTAGCTAGGATTCCATGCCTTTTAGCCTACACGACCAAAGCAACTCCACGAGTCGTGGTCCCTCTTGTGGTCCTTGAGGCAGTAGCTAAGCTACTTGGGGCCCTTAGCTCAAATTCCCAAGGCATCTTCATGAGAGGCTCCACAAGCCGTGGTCAAGACCACTGGCCGCGGTCCCTCTCATGGACCTAGAGGCAGTTTCTAAGCCACTTGGTGGCTACTCCTCTTTGGCCAAAGCAACTCCACGAGGCCTCCTATGAGCCGGGGTCAGGACCACTGGCCATTGTGATGGTCGTGAAGTTGGGGGAGTGTGCTCCTAGTTAGGGGCAGCCTTGGCCTTTGTCCCTGGCTTGGCCACATTGCCTTGGCACTTGCCCTTTGTCCTTGACCCTTGTAGCCCTCATTTAAACTCTAGATTGTCTACTAATCTACAGGGAGTCATTTTATGATTTTTAACCATTATTTTTAGCTTTATTTAAGCCTACTAGTTTTCGGAGTGTTACAACACATAACTTCACACAAAGAACAAACTATGAGGAACTTATCATCTCAAGCTAAAGGAGGAGTAGAAGGAAGAGGAATGAGGATATATGGGCATCTTATTGGCCTCAACCTCCCAAGTAGCATACTCAACTAACACCTTTACTAAAGATCCCTCCATAACATTTTCACAGAAGTAATTTCTTTGTTCTTCTATTTCTTAACTTGTCGGTCTAAGATCTCATATGGCCTTGCAAAACGGGGACTAAACTTCCCAAACTCATTATACCTTTCAAAGGTGAGAAATTCAAGTAATCCCAAGTCATGAACATTAGGAACACTCAACGACCTTGCTATCTAGCACACCATCTCCCCCTTGGGAGGAAGCCTAAACGGACTTTCTAAGCACCACTTCTTTCTATTCTATGGTTGGATCAAAACATAAATAAGCTTTCACATTCATCACACAAGATGTTTCTAAACCATGGTGAACTATACTACTACCATCTATATGAGTCTATAAATTTGAACATCTCTAGGTATTATATCAATACCCTATTCATCAAATCCTTTCAACATACCCCAAAACTCATAATGACCATATTAGTTCTACTATCAATAAAACATAACAACAATGCAACCCATTAATACTAAAGATAACATCAAAGTATAGCATATCAAGTCTACCAAGCTACATAAGACAAAGCTACACCGGAATCTAATAAATCATAAAACACATATCGGTTGTCACATCTGGAGGACACTCTTGTCCGGAAAACCTTTGTCGATACTTAGGAAAACCATGTCCATCGAACACTTCATGAGAGGAATCACCATCATCATCTCTAGACCTCTTTTTCTCCCTAGATCCCCCTTTTAGTTTCTCTTCTTCCATTTGTTGGGCATTAGTCATAAGACGAGCAATATTTATGTCATGGACAGGCATAGCCGTACGACATTCTTTCACAACCAAGTTGGAAACTCCCGACATGAACTTACTTATTTTTTACCTTAGAGCTGGCCACTAGAGATGGAGCATATTTCGATAATTCAGTAAACTTCAACGCATACTCCTTAACACTCATATTACCTTACATATGGATAATAAACTCAAGTACCAAAGCTTCTCTTATCTCAAGAGGGAAAAACCTATCTAAAAAAGCAGTTTTGAACCTTTCCTACTCTATAGGACCCATTCCTACCAGTCTAGCCTCTTTTCATTAATTGGGGCTTAGGGTTTAGAGTTTGGTATTTTGGGTTTAGGGTTTAGGGTTTAGGGTTTATGGTTAAAGGTTTATTGTTTAGGGTCTAGGGTTTATGTTTTAGGATATAAGGTTAAGGGTTTTTGGTTTATGGTTTAGGATTTAGAATTTAGGTTTTAGGGTTAGGGTTTATATTTTATGGTTTAGGGTTTAGGGTCAAGGATTTAGGGTTTAGAATTTAGGGTTTATGGTTTACGGTTTAGAGTTTAGGGTTTAGGGTTTAAGGTTTAGAGTTTAGGGTTTATGGTGTAGGGTTTTGACTTTAGAATTTAGGGTTTAGGATTTTTGATTTAGGTTTAGGGTTTAGGATTAATGGTTTAGGGCTAGGGTTTAGGGTTTATGGTTTAGGGTTTAAGGTTAAGGTTTAGGGTTTAGGGTTTAAAATTTAGGATTTAGGGTGTAGTGTTGGGGTTTAGGTTTCATGGTTTAGGGTTTAGGATTTATGGTTTAGGGTTTTTTTTTATTAAACGACCCTTGAGGGGGTCAGGGACTAAGCAACACCCCCAAGCCTTATCATATATGAAAACAAAATATACAAGGAGGGGGACATATACCTTACCTTTAACCTAAGGTGGGACAAGAGTCACCCTACCTATTAAGGTTAGTCAACTCCACCCAATACAATACGATGTAATATTAAAACTAAGCACCTAGGGAGGATTTCTCTCTTTATACAAAGTTACTAATAAAACATAAATAAGGGAGACTCTCCCCTTACAAGAATTAATGAAACTAAGACTAAACAAACTACTATACCTAAAAGGACATAGTAAATCGAATATTTTATAATATGTAAAAAATGTAATGTTGTTGTCCTTGAAAAGTTGGACATAATTATATAGAGTGTCTTGAAATTGAAAGCCTTTCTGTAAGAATTTTGAAGTATGTTTATGGTGGTTGTTTAATCCTTTTAAGCTTCTTGCGTCTGAAATTTTGTACTCCCAATTTCTCTAATAGATAGCTTCATTTAACTGGTAGAGGTAATTGATGATGAGTGTAGTAATTTTGTACAATATCTTGTTGATGACTATGTCTGGCTAGTAGATCAGCAGTACCATTCGCCTCCCTGTAGGTGTGCGTGCACACACTGAAAAAACACACATTGGTTAGCAAGAATCTACAATTCCTGTATATACATGTGTATCTTCCAAAGGGGAATATCAACCTGCAATAACCACTTGGTCAATAATTCAGAATCAACCTCTAATATAATATTAGTGTAACCATGTTGTATACACCAATTTAAACTGAAACAGGCAGCCTGAACCTCTTCTTGGTTGTTAGTTCCTTCACCAAAAGGTACATCAAAAGCATATACTATACTCCCTTAGATCATCTCTTAAAATGCCTCCCCCTCCTATTTTTCCGGGATTATGTAAAGCACTACCATCCGTATTTAACTTATATCTAGTACAAGGAGAAGTCTTCCACATAACTAAGGTGACTCGTATCTCCTCTGTGCATTTTTCAATTCATGCCACCTGTTCTATCAAACTTACAGGCAAGTGAAGATATGTGAATACAAAATTAAGCATTAAACGCATGTCTTTGATAATCAAGTATTTAACTTTGTGGATACTGGATGTTTTTCCTCCATACTTGGCTGAACATCTGTTCTTCCAGAGATTCCAGCAGATGACTATAGGGAATATTTGAATGATCATCGTGTGTGTTGTGTTCTTCCCTGCAATACCATTCCAACACAATATCTGGTTAATTAATGAATTCTGTTACAGTTGGAGTCCCATGCTGCCAGCAAAGAATTTCCAGATATGGCCTGCAAAATGTCCTTGAAGGAAGATGTGTTTAACATCATCCCATCCTTGCTGAAAACAACAATAACATTTCACAGGTTCTACTCCAAAATTTGCTAAGGATTCATTTATTGGTAATTTATAATGTATTGCTCTCCACAGAAGAAAGGACATTTTAAAAGGTATATGTCTATGCCAAATTTGGGAATTAAGGACTGCAGTAGCCTTTTTCTTCCTGCACATTTCCCAGGCTGATTTACAAGTGAACTCTCCAGCTTCAGCGAGTTTCCAAATTGCAATGTCTTTCACTCCCTGCACAAACTGAAAGTTAGTATTTAAAATACATGGAATAAGAAGAAGAGGAACCTATTGTCGCAGTTTGCTTTCATTCCATTTTGCATTTACTAAAAAGTGTGCAATGGTAGCATTCTTAAGGCTTGATATAGAGGTATTATAAGTAGCTAGAGCACACCTTCCTAGCTAGTCATCCCACCAAAAGGAACAACTTCCAGATTTGATTTTCTAGCCTATATTCTCCTCGACTTGAAGCTTGTTTTTCATCATGTATCTCCACATCAATGACTCTCCTGTATAAACCTTTTTTGCCACTAGATGAGCTCTTTGACAGTATTTGGATTTAAGAAATTGACTCCATAAAGATACTTTAGACCTGAAATTCCACCATTGTTTGTATTGTAAAGAAGTGCAAATGTCTGACAGCCTTCTGATCCCTACCCCACCTTCTGTATATGGTAAGCTCATTGTGTCTAGAGATGCCCAGTGATATTTCCTTTTATCTTGATCCCGTTCCCAGTAAAAATCAACAATGATAGTCTCAATGTATTTAATAGTAGTACTGGGGGAGAAAGGGCAGCCATAGTATGAATAGGTATAGATTGCAAGACATGCTTGATCAATGTAATTCTGCCCCCAAAACTAAGTACTCTTGCCTGCTAGCCACACACTTTTTTGGAAACTTTCTCCACTAAATGAGAATAATAAATGATCCTTTGTATGCCAATATAAAGAGGACATCCTAGATACGTAGTAGGACTATTTTTCTGTGAAAAAGTAGTCACTTATTTAATGGTATGGATGATGTCTTGTGTTGTATTATCAGAAATCATAAAATGACTCTTTGCTTTGTTAATAAGCTGACTACAGTTCCTTTCATATTCCCCTAACCTGTCCATAATATGCTACAGGGAATGTCTATCAGTAGATGCAAAAATAATAAAATCATCTGCAAAACTCAAGTGATTAATCTGAGGTCCTCTAGGTTCCATAAAGAAACCTTTGTAATTAGTATTCTGATGTAGAGAATTAAGCAACCTAGTCAATACTTCTGCTCCTAAAATAAATAGGGCAAGGGATAAAGGGTCTCCTTGCTTAAGTCCTCTAGTGGAATGAAAGAAACCATGTTGATGCCCATTAATGATTATAGAATACCAATTGTTACTCATTATTCTCCACACTAAATCAATGAATAACTCCCCAAAACCAAATCTCCTAAGTGTCAAACATGTAAATGACCAAGACACTCTATCATATGCCTTGGTCATGTCAAGTTTGATTACAAAATTATTTCCTGTATATGGTTTTTTAATACCATGAGTAATCTATTGAGCAAGCATTATACTCTTTGTAATACTTCTACCTCTTACAAACCCAGACTGATTGTCTGATAATAATAGGGGTAGAATAGTAGCTAATCTCATGCTCAATATCTTAAAAATTATCTTGTTGGAGAAATTACCAAGGCTGATAGGTCGAAGATCAGTGAATTTTGTAGGTTGTTCTATTTTTGGCAGTAGAACCAAAAATGCATGAGACATGAACTTAGGCATAATGTTTCCACAAAAGAAAGATTGTATAACTGCCAGTAAATCTTCTGTAATAATACTCCAACAAACTTGATAAAATTTACCCCCGATACCATCTAGACCTACTAATGAGTTTGGATTCATTGCAAACACAACTTGTCTGAGTTCCTCCATATTAGGAATTGCTTGCAACATCTCATTCTGTTTAGGAGTGACTACTGTAGGTATATTCTGAAGGATTCTGTCATCTATTCTATCATTCTGGCCCTTAAAAATTTGCTGATAATAATCACATGCTGCCTGTGCTATTTGCTCCTCACCTTGTATCCACTACTCATTATCATTATAAATCTTATGCAAAAATAACCTCCTTCTTCTACCTCTCATCAAAGCATGAAAATATTTGGTATTGGCATCACCCTCCTTAAACCATTGTAATTGAGTCTTTTGTTTAAGGATAGATTCTTCCATTTTCAAATACCTAATATAATTTGCATTCATCTGATGAAGTTTCTGTCTACTATCTTCATTGTTGTTTGTCATAAGTTCCTCCTCTGATTGCCTGATAGTTTCCTCAAATTCCTTAACCTTAGTTAATATATCTCCATACTCTTTCTTAGACCATTTGCTAAGTGTAGCAGTTATTCTCTTCATTTTCTGATGCAGTATCCACATTGGATTGCCTTTGACACCCTTTTCCTAGCACTGTTGTACTATCCTCTAAAAAGTGATATTGTCAACCCAAAAATGTAAGAACTTGAAATGTTTAATGTGACTCTCAATAACCTTAGTCATTTCCATCAACAGGGGACTATGATCAGAACCGACAGAGGATAATTCTCAATAGTAGTTTGAGGCATAACTTCTAACCATTTATCATTAACCATAGACCTTCTAATCTCTTCCAAACTCTAGCTTCTGCATCCCTTTGATTACACCAAGTGAATGGAAGACTTGTGTATCCTAAATCAGTTAATCCACAAGCCTCTATCACTCCAATAAATTCAAAACTCTTATTCATATTGTAAGGTATTCCCCCAAGATTCTCCTCTATAGATGTGATAACATTGAAATCACCAATTGTACAACCAAGGTACTTCCATATTAGCATAAAACAAGAGCTTGTCCCATAAAGATCTCCTCATGTATTCTTTACATTTAGCATATATAAAAGACAACATGAATTTTTCAGACAGATCTGTGTGATGAAATGTTATTGTAATATGTTGATCATGTGTTTCCATAATACGACCAGTGACCTCATTAGACGAAAATAGCTAGATTTTACCATTATCATTACTATCTGCATGATCGATGTAATTGACTTCTCACTATATCTATATGAGAGTTATTATCAAATGGTTCCAGAATAGCAATAATAGATAAGTGATGAAGTTTCTTGAGAGTTTGAAGCTTTTCCAAGGATCCTTTGGTATTGATACTCCTAGAATTCCAACAAATGACCTTAATCATTAAAAACCTTTTGATTTGGACCTAGTCATGGGCCTGCTAGAGTTGTCAGACAGGCTGGTAATAGGCTGATGAGGGTGGTGTCTAGTTTACTTCCTTCCTCTTGGGGATAAACCATGTTGTTCAGTCATTCTTTGAACATCGAAATACTTATCCCAGAAAGTAGGACCAATAACCTGATCAGTATGTGTCGTGGTGTCCTCTACATCATTATCAGAATCATCCATAAATTGGTTATCAGGATCAAGTTCATCCTCAGAATTAAGAGCCCCATAATCATCAGGAGTCACCTTAACCTGATTACCTTTTATATTTGTCTTATTCGGATCTTGATGAGAGACTCGTTCTTCAATTTGTTTGTCAGCAGCTATAACATCTGATTCCTTACCTATACTCTACTGCAATCTCTTTTTGATAGCCTCTCATTTCTTTTTACTCAATCTGTCACCAGATTTATTATTAAATCTGCCCTGTTGTTGCCCTGTATCTATAAGCTATTGAGTGCCTATTTGTTGTTAATTAGTGATAGGGGTAGCAGGGGCTCTATAGTCTCCACTAGGGTCACTATCCACTTCCTCATGGCTAACATGAGTCAGGTCCCCCCTCCCTTTGGAAACCCCTTCCTGCGAGTTAATAGGTGTCTCCTATCCCTTCCCATCCAAACCTCCAACAGCTACCTCAGCAATAATATTGTCAACATTAGTAATGGGGTTATGGGATGGGAGCATTAAGTCAATACTTGTAACAGCTTGTCCTGTAGACACCTCCTGCCTTTTAGTAATCTTTGTTACCTGTGCAGAACTTTTATCCTCTTGTACAGACCTGTTAATATTGTCCTGACTAGTGTTTGCTGATGTTCTATTATACTCAACCTGACCTTGCCATTGAGCTGCTGCTGTCTGAGGTCTGCTATCACTTTTATTGCCTTTGTATTTGTCCAGAACCTCTAAACTAGGTTATGACTCCTGCATATCAAGATTAGTATATATATTTTGTGTAGGAATAGTAATTATACATGCCTGTTTGGTGGACTGATTTGCTTGTAAGGTATTGTCTCTAGGTGCTTGTGGGTGATTATTGTTCCTCCTTCTTTTTGTTTGCCACTGATCATCTTGCTGATACTGCATGTGCTCCTAATCTCTTTGTTGCTTATAATGCTGATTATTATCATCCTTCTACTCACTTTCTTTGTGACCCTTAGATTGTTGTGGATTATTATCCTTATCTTTAGTATTCTTGTTCCTCACATTCTCCAACTCCTTTTTCTTTTTGTCCTCATCTCTTTGCCTTATGGTACAATCACTTTCCAAGTGTCCTTGATGCTTACAGTAGGAACAATAGTCCGAAATATTATCATCCTCTATTTTCTGCCATCTCCCATCCGTGATATCCTCCCCTACATAACCCATCCAAATGTACGGGGGTCTCTTTTCAGTAAGATCAACTTGGACTTCACCTTGCTTGACTACCCCTAGTCTTTTTAATAGATGTAGAATCCAAGTATAAAACCTTGCCAATAGGTGATAGCAATCCAGAAACAAAGTCTTTATTATAACAGTGCCAGGGTAGCTCAGGTAAGGAGATCCAAATAGGGACTATAAGAGTTTCTTCAGCTGGTTTAAAATTAGGAGTCCACACTTGAATTCTCATTACCTGCCCTGCTATACTCATCCTTTGCTTAGTCCAAACTATATTATAATTAAGCTCATTATGAAGATCAATGTATACACGTCTAGAATTAAAATGGGCAATTTTAACTCCCCCGGGTAGTTGAGTTTGTAGAATGACATTATTCCTAATAAGCTCCACTTTAGGCATGGTTTTACTAAATTTCCCAATGAGGGTATATTTGCAAGTGGCTGCTAAATCTTTCATGACCTCTTCTTTCACATACAACACTGCAGGCAGACCCTATTTAGTGGTAATTTTAGGTGTTGTCAATGTAATGGAAACATCACGTTTGTCCTGATTGTACCTAAGTCTATCAACATAAGTTTGTACAACAGTATAAGGGGCAGAAGCAGCTAATGGATCAGTTTTAGGAAGATTAGGAATGTTCCTTCTCTATGTTGAATTTCAATTTCCTCTTCGTATTGTAGATTTTCCAAATTCGGCACCGGAATCCTTGCAGAATCACCTACGCCGACACTTCCACCTTGACATGAACTTGAAGATTCAATATTATGACCTCCACGACCAGTATTACAATCCCCAATAACAAAATCATCACGAATCACTTCTATATCACTTCGATTTTGGTGGCGCCTTTGGGACGAATCGCCCGTCACCATCGCTTGTGTATTTTGCTCAACTGGGACGGTGAAATGATGTGGGTTTTGACTATTATGTCGATCTTGGAATTGGGAATGATTTTTGCCTGCCCCTTTTCCTTAAATTTGACACGAATCTTCCATGGATATATGAGTGCGAGTTCCATCCAACTCCTTTTCTGCCATAGCAGTATGAATCACCTCTTCTCTCACCTGCGAGGAGTTGTAGGATGATATTGAAGACGATTCTGGTAACAGAGGATGTATATTTGGCGTGGGCATCACTGTAGAAGGATTTGGTGGCCTGGATCGATCCTCTGGCAACGTTTTTTCCATTCTATTGATGCTGAAACTTTGTGAATTTAGCCGAGATAGCTAATTTCTTTAAAGAATACTAGAGAGATAAATTTTTAGAGAGAGAAAAAATTCATGAAATGATGAGGCGATATGGTTTAGGGTTTAGAGTTTAGGTTTAAGGGTTTAGGGTTTAGGGTGAGGGTTTAAGGTTTATGGTTTCAGGATTAGGGCTTAGTGTTTAGGGTTATGGTTTGGAATTTAGGAATTAGGGTTTTGGTTTAGGGATTAGGGTTTAGGGTTTAACATTTAGGGTTTAGGGTTCAGGATTTTTGGTTTAGAGTTTAGGATTTTTGGTTTATGGTTTAGGGTTTAGGGTTTAGGGTTGAGGGTTTAGGGTTTAAGGTTTTCGGTTTAGGTTTTAGGGTTTAGGGTTTGGAGTTGTAGGTGTAGGATTTAGGTGTTAGGGGTTAGGTTTTATGGTTTAGGGTTTAGGGTTTAGGGTTTAGGGCTTAGGGTTTAGGGTTAGGGTTTAGGGATTATAGTTTAGGGTTTAGGGTTTAGTGTTAAAGGTTACGGCTTAGGGTTTACAGTTTAGGATTTAAGATTTAGGGTTTCGGGTTTTGGGTTTAGTGATTACGATTTAACGTTTAGGATTTTGGGTATAGGATTTAGTGTTTATGGTTCACGATTTAGGATATAGGATTTTGGGTTTAGGGTTAGGGTTTAGGTTTTATGGTTTAGGGTTTAGGGTTTAGGGTTTGGTGTTAAGGATTAGGATTTAGAGTTTATGATTTGGGGTTTAGGGTTTAAGGATTAGGGTTTAGAATTTAGGATTTAGGGTTTCGGGTTAAGGATGTATGGTTAAGAGTTTGGATTTAAGGATAAGTGTCTAGGGTTTAGAGTTTGGGGTTTAGGTTTAGGTTTAGGGTTTAGGGTTTAGTGTTTAGGGTTTAGGGTATAGGTTTGGGGTTTGGGGTTTGGGGTTTAGGGCTTAGGGTTTAATGCTTAATGTTTAAGGTTTAGGGGTTAGGGTTTAGGGTTTAGGGTTTTTAGTTTTGCATTTAGGGTTTAGGGTTTACGATGTAGGGTTTAGGATTAATGGTTTAGGGCTGGCGTTAAGGCTTTAGGGTTTAGGATTTAGGGCTAGCGTTTAGGGTTTAAGGTTTAGGGTTAGAGTGTAGGGTTTAGGGTTTAGAGTTTAGGGTTTATCGTTTACTATTTAGGATTTAGGGTTTAGGGTTTATGCTTAAGAGTTTAGGGTTTATGGTTAAGGCTTAAATGTTTAAGATTTAGGGTTTAGGATTTAGAAAAAGCTCAATTTGTGGCGGATAATTTGTGGGAATTTTTAGAAATCCCACTAATAGTTTATTTTGTGACGTTTTAATGTAACTCCTACAATATAAATCTTTTTGTGGTGGTTTTATTAAGGAGGTTAGAAAATTGCCACAATTTAATATTTTTTGTGGCAATTATCGATCCCCCAAAATTTATTTAATTCATTACTTTTAGAAATTTTATGTATATATATATAT
>JAJONY010002943.1:0-18648 GCA_029582405.1 Solanum gandarillasii
AAAAAAAAACAGCCCCTTTTTTTTTTTCTTAAAATGACCAAAAAACTAAAATAAAAAAAGACTTTGAGATTGTTGTTGTTTTCTTGTAGCAAAAGCATTGGTTATGTATCAACTTCATAATGACAAATATAAAATTAACATCTAGTTTAATAATAGAACACAAATATATAATAACAACAAAACATAATTTAACTAATTCCAATAAGGTTATGTATCACTTCATAATAATAAAGATAGAATTAACACCTAGTTTAATAACAAAACACAAATATACAATAACAATGAAACATAATCATATTAAGTATCATAACACATTTAACTAATTCAAATAAATTAAACATAATAATTTGATAAAAAATATAAACATGTTTCATTATTTTTTGAAGCTACATTGCAAAAAGTAAGGAAAGAGATGTACCTAAAGATATGATGACAAAACAATGATGAAAGCAAAACTTAATTGAACTCTCAAAGACCACCAAAGATGAAATATATATATATTTTTTCTTTTAAAAGTTATGATTTTCCCTCTTCTAATTTTCTGTTCTTGTTCTTTTTTTTTCTCTTCTTTCAGCTCCTTTTGAAATGAAAGAAGAACGGGGTTTAAATAGGTGTGGAGCATTAAACCCCCCACTCTTCTTGAAAACTTAAGAGTCAATGTATGCATTGGACTCTTTGTTTTTCCAAGGTGCCACCCAAGATGACCAATGGAATTTCTTCTTTTCTTTTTTCTTTTTCTTTTTCCAAGATAAAATTAATTAAAAGACTGCATTGCCCTTTTAGATGACCCATTTCTTTTATTCATTAATTGAATAATAGCTAAATGGGTCATCTGAAAATTTAGAATAGGCCCAAAATTCCATTTTAGATGACCCATTCTTTCACTCATTAATTGAATAATAGCTAAATGAGCCATCTGAAAATTTTAAAATAGGCCCAAAATTGATCAAGACCTAAACATCAAAAGAAAATCAATCCGCTAACACAAAATCTAAAGATGTAAAACTATTCTGAAGATCAAACACAACAAATAAGGTAGAAAAAAAAGTAAATAAAAATAAAAAAAAAAATGAAAAAAAAATGATAAAATAAAACTCAAGCAACAACTTCAACATGATAAAACTTGAAGAATACTAACAAAACAATATAAATCCGGCACCAAAATGACTTATATGGTTAAAAAAAATGTTATAACGACGGATTTGGATAGAGGATGAGAAGGGGAAATGATTGTCATAGATTTTCGGATGAATGGAGGTCGCCAGAAAACTCCGTCGAAAAATTTATTGACGAATTTTGGACATAAACTTTACATCAAATGATATCCCTTGAAAAACTCTACACTTTTATGTAAAGGATATAGGACGAGGTAAAAGGTGAAGATTTATGTTTGGTTTTTCTTAGATCTACGGAGTTTGGCTATGGATATGAACGAATGGTTTGCGAATTTGCATAGAGGAGGGTGAAAGGAAGAAATGGTAAAATTTTGGAGATTTTTCCGGCCAAGGGGTGGTGGCCGCCGGCAACAGTGGTGGTGGCCGGCCGGCCGCAGTGGCGGTGGCCGACCGGCAGCAGGTGGAAGCAAAGGGGAGTAGAAAAAAAAATGTCAATAAAAATTTGATTTTTGGGGTTTTGTATTTTTGGTAGGGTCCTATAAGAACCCTTGGATCAAAAAATCATGGATGTTTGAGATTTAATCTTGACCATTTCTATTGGACCGGGTCAAAATTGATTGGGCCATCAGAATTTGGTCTAAATCAACCCAATTCAATAAAAAATTAGGTCATTTGGACGAATTAAAAAACAATATAAAAAAACACAAACTACCTAAAATACAAAACAAAAAAAAAATATAAGAAAAAAAAACCTTACTATATATTGTAGGGGTAAAATAAAAAGGTCAAAAATTAGGTGTTCACAACATGCCCCTCTTTCTTGGAAACATGAAGAGTTTTCAAGCGAAGAAAGTGAAAGAAGTGGCTAATTTTTTACTGTTTCAAACTCCATTGAAGCCATTTTGAAAAAGATGACCGAACCTTGCTTCAGGGGTTGCCTAGATATCCTTGATTAAAAGGAAATCAGGTCAGTGTAGTTCGAGAAACTTTGATAGCTGAAACTATCAGAAATTGCAGTCAAAAGATTGCTTCACATTGCTTGTCATCATCTACTGTCTATAATTACAAAGAAAAAAGCTAGAGAATTATGCCTCTCTACATTATAAGAGTTACAAGATCCCTACTTGATGTTTTTTCTTAGGGTCTCGTCTTGATCTTCGACTTGCTATGTGCGTTATCTTTGATATTGATCTTCATGCTCTCTTGGCGGCTGGTGGATCATTCTCAGGTGCATGTTTTAACTTGAGTTGGCGGTTGAAACTCAAAACTCAAGATCATAAAATGAAGAACCCAGAAAGGATGTGTTTCTTTTAGGGAAGAAAAAAAAAGAATCTTGAACTGCTAGGACGTATAACCCTAGAAAGAAAAGGAGAAGTGGGGTGTGTTGTCCTAAGAGTTCCCAATAAGACGTATTGTCTTTATGGATTGTCCTAAGATTGGGTGTATCCCCAAAAACGTGAATATGGCATGTATAACCCATGAATGCTGGTGCGTATTTCCCAGGATATGCATATGGTGCGTATTGCCCATGAATAAAGAATTGATGCGTATTGCATATAAATAAGGACTGGTGCGTATTGCACATGGAAGAAGACTAGTGTGTTTTGCACATGAATGCAATATCGATGTGTATTGCATGTGATTTGGATTGGTACATCTTGCTTATGAAAGAAAGACTGGTACGTTTTGCACGTGAATAAAGGACGAGTGTGTATTTGCACAGAATACAAATTCGTGAGTATTGCACGAAATTCAGACTGGTGTGTATTGCACGTGAATAAAGGAAGGTGCGTATTGCACATAAATAAAGGACGTGTGTATATAGCATTGAATTTAGAGTGGTGCGTATTGCCCGAAGCTCTCGAATTGAGAGGCAAGAATGTGAATAGCATGAGATGAAACAACAAACATGTGAAGACTTTGGAGGACTTCCATTTTGTGATGTTTCATATTTGACTTGTAATCCCACATTTTCTTTTACTCCTGTGTTGAGCAAAAGAAAGAGAAAATTGTTAGTTTAAAGTGGTGGTTGGTTTGTGGCCTTGATGCTCCGATGACTTGACGATACTCCTAACCAATTTCTCCATCTACTCCAAATTCTTGGTTGAACAACATTTGAAGCTTCCTCTTTGTCAATTCAGGGGCCTTGATCTTTTTGGTACTACCAAATATCATGGTGCGACTGATGTTCCAAAGGATGAATTTTTCTGTTGAATATTTTTCAAGACTTAAGAGACTATATCGTGTTCCTTCACGAGTTTTCAGTGAAGAGTTAAGGCGTTTTTAGTCCTTGCTCGATGGCATGTCAACTCGGATACTCAGCTTTACTTTTGGGAACCCGTAGTAGGCTTCGCAATCTTTTACCTTATTTTGTCAGGAGATTATACCGAAAAGACTAGAAAAATATCAGACTTAATAGTGTGAAAGATTGGATCAAGAAAGACTATAGACTTAAGGAAACGCATTCCATTTTGAAGAAAAAAAATGAGAAAGAGAACTTAACTAGAGGCATATGTCGACTTTGAGTGAACCATGACATACACTTTGGACTTGACCCCGGATCCACTTGAGTTGTCTAATTCTCAAAATATGAACCATTATCAATTTATAACTGATCTATGTATTCTTCATGTAGAGGTATCGAGAAATGGTGATCTTTGCAGATTTCTCCCAACTAGTCATTTTCATGATGTTCTCTTCTTTTATCTTAAGGTGCCCCGCAAGGGTTTTCACCGATAAAATTTTCTCTATTGTCGTCTTATGGTGCCTATAAAGGTTTTCACTGACAAGACTCTTTTTTTTTCTTTTTTTCTTTACTCGACAAAGTTGTCTTTGATGATCAATTGTCCATGCAAGACACATCGAATCTATCGTTCTCAGAGTTAATCAAAATGTTGGTTGCTAGAATAAAACAAAAAACGGAATCAATTTGACTCTATTCTATCAAAAAAGAAAAAAAATACCCCAGTTCTCTATAGATACTGGAATATTGATTATTTTTTTTGGTATGACCGAACCCCAAAGGGTTGCCTACGTATCCTTTCGGAATAAGGTCAAACGTAGTTCAAATTTTCAAAGAGAGGTTTTTTTTTGGATTTTTTTTTTTGGGTTTTTTTTTTTGAAATAGATGCCTTTGTTCTCTCAGCCACAAACTTGTCACAGTATCTTAGAGCGCATTAGATAGAGTATCTTTTGACTGCGTCCGTATTAACAATTATGCCTGTAATGTTTCCCTACACATCAGTAAGGTGTAAGGCTTCTTTGAACAACACTTCCTTGATAAGATATGAACCTTGCCAATTTGGGGCAAACTTTCCCTTGGCCTCTTCTTGGTGAGGGAGAATGCGCTTTAAGACCAGTTGACCTACTTCAAAATGTCTTGGGTGCACCTTTTTGTTGTATGCACGAGCCATCATTTGTTGATAAAGCTGACCAAAATAGACGGCCGTCAATCGCTTCTCATCTATTAATGTGAGCTGCTCTAGTCGGGTTTTGACCCATTCAGTATCTTCAATTTGAGCGTCGACAATAATTCAAAGAGATGGAATTTCAACTTCCGCTGGTATCACAGCCCCGGTCCCATGCACCAGCAAATAAGGAGTTGCACCAATCGAGGTGTGCATTGTTGTGTGATATCATAAAAGTGCAAAAGGCTTCTTTTCATGCCATTGTCTATTGCCTTAAACCATTTTCCTGAGAATCTTTTTGATATTCTTGTTGGCTGCCTCCACAGCTCCGTTGGCCTTTGGTCGGTATGGAGTAGAATTGTGATGCACAATTTTGAACTGCTCACATACCTCCTTCATCAAATTGCTATTAAGGTTTGCAGCATTATCTGTGATGATAGTTCTTGGGATACCAAAACGACAAATGATGTTTGAATGGACAAAATCCATGACCGCCTTCTTAGTGACTTCCTTGAAAGTGATTGCCTCCACCCATTTAGTAAAGTAATCGACTGTGACCAAAATAAATCGATGTCTATTAGAAGCTATTTGCTCAATTGGTCCGAGGACATCCATTTCTTATGCAACAAAGGGCCAAGGAGTGGCCATTGGGAGAAACTCTGAAGGAGGTGAATGAATGAGATCACCATGAATTTGACATTGATGACATTTTTTCACAAAGCGAAAGCAATCCCGTTCCATGGTAAGCCAGTAATATCCTGCTTGGAGTATCTTTTTTCGCAAGGACATATGCATTCATGTATGGTCCACATACCCCAGCATGTACTTCATTTATGATCTTCTCGGCTTCTTCAACCTCCACACATCTCAATAAGTTTAGATCTGGGGTGCATTTATATAAAATTTCCCCGCTAAAAAAGAAACCACTAGCCAGACGTCTAATAATTTTTTTTTGGCTTCCATTGGCATGTTCGGGACATTTCCCTGTTTGCAAGAAATTCTTGATGTCTATGTACCACAGCTCACCATCTGATTCTGCTTCCACAGTGTTACAATAGCTATGTTGGTCCCGAAGTTGAATCTCCAAGGGAGTAATACAAGTGTTTCCAGAATATGGAAGCATTGAGGCCAAAGTAGCCAAGGCATCTACCAATTCATTATGAAATCTGGGGATGTATCTAAGCTCGATGGACCTAAACCTTTTTCTAAGATCTTCCACACATTGTTTGTAAGGAAGAAGCTTGAGGTCTCGAGTTTTCCATTCGCCTTGAGCTTGCCTAATAAGCAAATCAGAATCTCCCAACACAATCAATTCTTGCACACCCAAATCTATTGCCATATTTAGACCTATGATACAAGCTTCATACTATGTTATGTTATTTGTACAGAAGAAACGAAGTCGAGTTGTTGCAGGGTAATGTTGTCCTGTGGGCGATATGAGAATTGCCCCAATCCCTGTGCCTTTTTTGTTGATTGCTCCATCAAAGTATAATTGCCAGGCCTGATTTTTATCTGGATCTACTTCTTCAACTGAGTTAATCTCTTCATCTGGCAAATGTGTATCCAGTGGTTCGTAGTCGCCATCGACTGGATTCTCTGCCAAGTGGTCTGCCAGAGCTTGAGCTTTTATTGCAGTTCGAGTGACATATATAATGTCAAATTCAATGAGCAAGATTTGCCATTTCGCGAGTCTGCCAGTTGGCATTGGCTTTTGAAAGATGTACTTCAAAGGATCCATCCTAGATATGAGGTAAGTTGTGTAGGACAAAAGGTAATGCCTTAACTTTTGAGCTACCCAAGTTAGGGCGCAACATGTCCTTTCCAAGAGGGTGTACTTGACCTCATAACTAGTGAATTTCTTGCTCAAGTAGTAGATAGCTTGCTCCTTCCTGCCTGTGGAATCGTGTTGACCGAGAACGCACCTAAAGGAATTATCTGTCACTGATAGATATAGAAAGAGAGGCCTATCAAGTTCTGGCGGGACCAATACGAGAGGCTTGGACAAATATTCCTTGATTTTTTCAAAAGCTTGTTGACAATCCTCCATCCATATGACAACAACATCTTTTTTCCAAAGTCTGAAAATGGGCTCACAAGTGGTTGTGAGTTGAGCAACAAACCTGCTAATGTAGTTCAACCTCCCAAGTAGACTCATGACTTTGGTCTTATTTTTCGGGGGTGGAAAATCTCGAATGGCTTTTATTTTGGAAGGATCTAATTTGATTCCCCTTCTACTGACAATAAAACCCAGAAGTTTTCCAGATGGAACTCCAAATTCACATTTTGCTAGATTAAGCTTGAGATCATATCTTCGCACTCTTTCGAAGAATTTTCTCAGATCTTGCACATGGTTAGCTTGTGTTTTAGACTTGATGATTACATCATCAACGTATACTTCAATTTCTTTATGCATCATATCATGAAACATGGTGGTCATAGCCCTCATGTAAGTTGCCCCAGCATTTTTAAGACCGAATGTCATGATCCTATAGCAATAAGTCCCCCATGGAGTGGTGAAAGCAGTTTTCTCAGCGTTCTCTTCGTTTATCAAAATTTGATGATACCCCGCATAGCAGTCCACAAAAGATTGAATTTCGTGTCTGGCACAATTATCAACTAGAATGTGGATATTGGGCTAGGGAAAGTTGTCTTTTGGACTAGCTTTGTTCAAATCCCGATAGGCAACACAAACTCTTGTCTTTCCATCCTTTTTCGGCACAGGAACAACATTTGCCAACCAAGTAGTGTAATGAATGGTTTGGATCACATTTGCATTTTCTTTTTTTTTGTTGGACGAGTGAAAAATCAGGATGAGTGGGCAACTTATGGACCACTAAATCAACACTCAAACCTGGCATGTCATCATAGGACCAAGCAAACACATCTTTGTATTCAAACGAAAGTTGTATTATGGCATCCCTAATTTCCTTCTTGACATGAAGACTTATTTTTATTTCTTTGACTTCCTCATTACTTCCCAAATTGATGGCCTCAGTTTCACTAAGATTAGGCTTAGGTTTGTGCTCAAACTGTTCGAATTCCCTATTACTTTCCCTAAAAGCCTCTTCTTCATCATATTCAACCTCTTGACTCGAGGATTCAAGAATAAACAACTCTTTGAGATCTGGGAGTGAATTCCGCATGCATGTCATGTTATCAAAGCTGGCATTTATAGAACTGAAAAATGGAGAATAAGAATCAGGGGAGGGAAAAGACAAAATTTTACTATGAAACTGGAATTTCATTTCATTGAAATTAAAAAAAGGATAGAAGGGTTGACATTAAAATAAAACACTTTCAAATATTTGGTTCACAACCCTGACAACAACAAAATACAAAAGAGTAGCAAAACAAACTACCAAGACTTCTTCCTTATGGAGAAAGTAGTGGCTTCCCAATTGTTTAACTCAACACCTGAGCCCACGAGCTGCACATCGACATGACTTGTACCTTCACCAACTTGGACCATGTTTACTTTACAAAATAACTGACTGAGATCTTGAATTACTTGTTCAATGTCTTCATGAGTAAAGAAAGCTTCCATTTCTAGACCCTGAGGCTTGATAAAGGAATGATAAATATGGGGAATCAATTATGGCAAAGCCCAATCAGTCCTTTTGTGATTCTTAGTCTCATCTTCATTTCTCTTGCTTTGTTTGTATCTGAGGCCAGAGGTGCCTTGGTTCCCTAAAAGAGTAATGGGATCCAAAAATCCTTGTGTACATAGTCCCAAACCTTTACCATGTTGATAACCATATTTGAGCATTGTCGTTACTACCATTGAAGAGGAAGAAGAGAGACATGGTTGGATAATGGGGTCTCCTTCACTAAAGCGATCGACTGATACGGCTTCAAAAGACTGGTAAACAATGGAATCACTTCCTTCTTTTGCCTCAATGTATGGAATGGAGGGATCTCTGTAAATAGGTAAATCATCTTCCCTATGCACAATGATTTCCTGATGGTTGTGTTCAAACTTAACAACTTGATGCAGAGTTGATGGGACTGCCCGAGCCATGTGGATCTATGGCCTTCCCAATAGAAAATTATAAGATGTGTCCATGTCCATTACTTGGAACACAATCATAAAGTCCACCGGTCCAATTTTCATGTTTAACTTGATTTCACCAATGGTATCCCGCCTTGAGCCGTCATAAGCTCGAACAAATATATTGCTGGGGCGAATTCTGTCAAGGCTAATTTTCAAGTTTTGCAGCGTAGAGAGAGGACATATGTCTACCCCGGATCCCCCATCTATTATGACCCTCTTTACAAAGTACCCTTCACATTTCACTGTAAGAAGCAATGCTTTGTTGTGTCCAGCTCCCTCTGTGGGCAACTCATTATCAGTGAAAGTGATGGTGTTCGACTCAAAGATGCGCTTGGCCATATCCTCTAACTGATTTACCGTGGTCTCCTTCGATACATGCGTTTCATTCAAAATCTTATTCAACACACGACGATGATCTTCTGAGTGTAAGAGTAAAGACAACAAAGAAATCTGTGCCGGGCTTTTCTTCAATTATTCCACAACAGAGTAATCCGGAACCTTAATAATTTTTAGAAACTCTTTTGTTTCTTCCTCAGTAACTGCTTTCTTCAGTGGTACTTGGATGTTTTGAGTCATCTTCCCTTTTCTTAATTCTTCTAACATCTTCCAGAGCGTGTCAGCCCTCCTGCTTCATCAACCTCTTCAACAATCTCCTTTCCTCGGTAAACCACAACGATTTTGTTATAGTTCCAAGGGACAGCCTTTAAATCAGCTACCAAAAGCTGTTGGACGGGCTTAACAAAGATAGGTCCTTTCAACTTTGCCAAGTAATTTTAGTCCTGTTGTGTTAATGAAAAACCCTTTGATACATACAACTTCGGCATACCTGCTCGAACTTCAATCCCCTTCGAAACTCCCAGGACACACAAAACTTTGGTATCAAGGTTGACACCTTCTACACTCAAAGATGCAACTGGTTCTAAACTCTTTATTGGCTTGTTTTCCTCTCCGATCTTCCTAAACTACTTTCCCATTTTGCCAAGGAGTTTGTACTCTTGATCATCGCAGATCATACCCACTAAATTGTTTTGAGCTGGAAGTGGGTTATTAGTCACATTGGGAGTGTTTTGATCATCTGTCACAACGACTACTCCATGATCGATTAGCTTCTCTATCGCCCCCTTTAAGGTCCAACAATTATCAGTGCTGTGTACTGGGGCCCCTTGAATGATACTCACATCTTTCATTGGCTTGGAAATCTAGAGCAGTTGGATTCAGACGATATGGTGGGATAGACCCAATCACTCTTATCTTTCTTAACTTTTGAAACAAGCTGGAGTATGACTCTCCCAATGGAGTGAATTTCCTTTTCTGTCCCTGCTCTTGAGCATAATTTTGCATAGGAGGAGGGTTGTAAGGGACCTAATAGGGTGGTCATTGTGGGCGAAGGTTTCCTTGAGTTGGGGCCCGAAAATGTGGGCGATTGGGAGAATTCACATATGACTGAGCATTGAAGACCGTGTATGGAGATGGAGATACTGGATATTGAGGGACATAAGGGTAGTAATGTTGAGGATAGCTAGATTGTCCCTGAAGTGGTGGGTAAGGACAATAAGAATTCCTTTAAGCACCCCTTGACCCAGATGCTAGCGAAGAAACTTCCTCTTTTCTTTTACGATTTCCAAAACTGCCTGAACCACCTTGAATGGCCTGTGTGGTAGCTTTGATTGCTGCCTGGCTCACGATCCTTCCTGTTTTGAGACCACTTTCGACCATTTCTCTAATTTTGATTATTGTGTGAAACGGTCTTCCCATTGCGGCTGTTAGGTGGTGGAAATAGTCAGGATCTTGAGCCTTTATAAAGATATCAATCAATTATTGCTCATCTAAAGGTGGTTTAACCCGGGCTGCTTGTTCCCTCCATTTGATAGCATACTCTTTGAAGCTTTCATTTGGCTTTTTTCTCATATTAGAGAGTGTATTGCGATCTGGCATAATGTCGACATTGTATTGAAATTGTCTAACAAAATCTTGAGCCATATCATCCCAGATCTGCCAGTGGGAGATCTCTTGGTCTATAAACCATTCTGAGGCAATACCAGTCAGGCTCTCACCAAAACAAGCCATGAGCAGTTCCTCTTTACCCCCTGCACCTCTAAGTTGATTGCAGTATCTCTTGAGGTGAGCTATGGGATCACCGTGCCCGTCATACTTATCAAACTTAGGGGTTTTAAATCCAGGTGGCAAGTGGACATTTGGGAACATACATAAGTCTTTGAACGCGACACTTTTGTGCCCTCCTAGCCCTTGCATACTTTTCATGTGTTGCTCGATGTTTTTCATTTTCTTCAACATTTCCTCTTGCTTTGAGAGTTGAAGGGGCTCTCAACATCAATAGGGGAGCCGAATTGTACAGAGTTAGGGCCCCCGATTGCTATCCCAGGAGTATAATATTGCTCTGGATGGACGGTGAACTGTCCCTCTTGAGCTACTCTCTGCGTCACAGTTGGTTATGGGAGAGTATAGACCGGTGCAGCTATCGCAACAGTGGGATTATTCCTGAATGGCATGCCTTGAGGCCGTGTTGTTGATGGTCCGGCCCCACAATTATCAAATGGACCATACCCCGGAGGGAAGAAAGGATCTGATATCGGGACCTGAGAAGACGAAGATCGAATACTAGTGATCTCTGGAAAATTGGGAATAGACGTTGGTGGTTCTTGGCCATTGGCCCAGGCTTGCCACATTGTGCCATAACATGCCTCAATGTCCGATTTTCTTCAACAGTGGCTGACTCTCTTATCGTTGAATCAACTGGAGTATCCACTGGGTTTACCACAGTTTCAGTGTTTCTTGTCATTGACGCTCTTACCTTAGACCTGGTAAAGTACGGGTGTTCTGCCAGTTAACCACAAACGAACCACCAAAAGCTTACTAAAGAGAGAAATGAACAAACTTGTTAGGGGTTAGAAATCAATCACACATTTGTTAATCACATAGTAACATGAGTTCAGAAGGCCATTGTCTCATCCCAGCTTTGCTTCGCTCATTGTCTTTTAAAGTTTTAATCGAACCCTTTGGAGGTTTCCTATGTATCATGTCACCGCATGAATCAGATTATTACGTAGTTCAAAAATTTAGACAGCTTAACAACATTAATTTAGACAAGTGAAACCCAACCCTTTCATTCATTTCCAAAAACTTTAAGCAAAATGACAAAACCAATAGGTTTAAACACAACCATGATCAACATGATCTCTTTGAACACCAAACTTTAAACTGAAACACTGAGTCTTAAAAAAAACAAAATGAAACAAAAAAACGAACAAAAACAGCTAAACTCTTCTTCAATCTTCATCATCCTCTTGGGGCTTTCTTTGTCCTCCCAAGGTCTCATACAGATTCAACAACTCCTTCGGCAGATGGGGAACAATTGCCCGTGCTTGCACAACCACTTCTGGGTCATTCATACGACGATGATATTTAATAACATAGGAGGTTTGCTCCGCCAACTGATGAACTTGACGCCTAGCCCTTCCCATATTTTCATGGCAGTTATTCAACCAAAACTGATGATCACCAAGATTGTTTCTTAAGAGGGCCTCTCGCTTCTCTACCGCTTCAAGTTGATGGCGAATAGTTGCTCTATCAATGATCATTTGTCTTTGCCCCTCTTCGATATCGACACAATGACTAATTTTCTTTTTATGTTCTTCTAACTGTACATTAAACTGATCATGTAAATGCATCCAACATGACCTTTCTTTCTCAAATTTCTCCTTCTGCCGCTTAAGTTCTCTCTTTTGATACTGCACGACCTCTTCAGATGCCACTAAGTCCCTCTTCAATCGAGAAATTTCAAAACTCTGATCCTTTTTTATCTGTCGGGCCAAGTGAATTCTACTATCCAACTTTTCGTCTAACCGGGCTAATTTCCCCTCTGCATCCAACGTTCTTTGGAATTATAGATTTTTTATTGCGGAGATCAGCACCCCAAACACTGGACCCCATCCTCATGAAGCTGACAATTTCTTCCAGAGTTAGTGTCATCTCGAAGTCAGAAAATTGAAATACATTATTTTTTGAATCCCAGAAAGGAATCAATGCCTCGATCACATCTCTTCTAGGGTCAATCTCCATTAGATGCACTAGATGTCCCAAATGTTCTTTTACTCTCCTTTGCTCATGACTCCCCATGTCTGTCCACCATCACTATAAATTCCTGGGTATTGTGTCAACGATCATGAACTCTGGAATTCCTTCACTTCTAGGCCTTTTGAAACCCTGTTCTTTGGTTTGAGGTGTCATTTGTACCTTTGAATATAGTCCAATTAATGTTTCATGACAAACTCTAACCGAGGGAGGAAAGAAGGGTAAACAAAAAATTATTTAAAAAAACAAAATACCTCTTTTTACAAACATCGAACCCACCCCAGAAGGGATGCCTACGTATCTCATTTTAGTGAGAATCAGGTGTGCGTAATTCATAAAAAAAACTCACACTTGAAAGATTACCCCTTTTATTTCAACCTTTTTTATTATTATTATTTTTTAAATAAAATAAAAAATTGAAAGACAAAGCTATTATAAAGCTGGTCAACAATATAAAAGCTTTCCGAATAAATTATTTTCACGTAACACATAAAATGAGCATGTTGGTCTAGAGTGGCACATATCTTAGATTTTCTAGGTCAAATGCAAATGATACAAATAAACGTAGCCTACCAGAGATAGTTTTTGCTAGGTTTAACACTTTATTTGGAATGTGTCTAGACTGGCTTACTCGAGTGGACAACTCGAGCCGGGGAGGGTCAGCGTACCGGTAGCAGAGCTATTTTGGCTTAACTGGTGGTTCAACCCCGCATAACATGTGTGACAAACCTAGAACCAGGAGCGTAACCGCACACTGGCTCATCCTAGACAGAAGTCCCGTGGAGAGTATCCGCACACACAGTGTAGAACAAAATCCCAGAAACTCAGAGGGTGTGCGAGATGAGGCATTTTATATACAATTACACAATATCAAAATAATGAATCATTGAAATAGCGCAATTAGTCAACAATAAAAAATTATCCAAATACTCAAAATAGCCAAATATAGTCAATGTACAAAGCTCGAATTCTAAAGAAAATTCACAGCAGAGTCGCCAGATTTGTTACACCACTTCCCCTTTTTTGCAATTGTTAAGGATATGACGATTTTTTTTAAAAAAATTATTTTTTTAGTCGCCACTTGAAATTGAATTTTTTAGGTGTTTCAAGTCACCTGGTAATTCATAATTTAAAAGAGAAAAAAAAACTTTTTATTTTTAGTCTACGAAAAGAGAGATTGAGTAAGCAATTCTATTGACCGGAGGGAAGGTGTGAGGCACCCCCCGAGTCTCGTGGTTCTAGTACGGTAGCTTTATTAACTCATGTTTGGCTAAAATAATTTTTCGATAAAGAAAGTAAATTTGTGGTAGTTACTAAATTTTATTTTTATTTTTTTTAAAAAAATGATTGGCCTAAGAGCGTAACCGCACACAAGACCATTTTTTTTTAAAAATACACACCAAGAATCGTAACCGAACACATGGTAGTATTTAATTATTATGTTTTTTTTCAAAAAAAGACTGATAATTAATAACTCAAAATTTATTTAATAATGAGAGAAAAAAATTATTAAAAAAAGGGAACTTGTTGCAACTCATAGACCTGAAAAAAATTCTTTTTGTTTTTTGCAAATTGCTAATTAAAGGATTATTTTTTTTAAAAAAAAGAATCAAATAAATATTAAGTACCACAACTTGATGATAACAAAAAAAAAACGTATATATATTTTTTTTTAGAAAAAAAGAATAATGACTAAGTCCCTTTTAAAGCAAGTAGTGGTAAAAAAAAATTATTTTTTTATTTTTATATAATTTCAAAAAATGATCACTTTTAGTAAAATTTTCAGTTTTACACAAAATGGTCATATGCTCTTTTGAAAGAAAATTGCGAAAATAGCCAATTTTATCTAATAGTTAAATTACTAACTAAAAGTAACTGATTTTGTATTTTTGTTTCAATAGCCATTTCACATATTTATTTAAGAAAAAAAAAAAAACAGAATTTATGAAATGATCAAATTTACATTTTTTGCAAAAATGACCAGATTTACATTTTTTGTAAAAATGAATAGATTTACATTTTTATTTTTTTTTGCAAGAAAAAAAACAGCCCTTTTTTTTCTTAAAATGACCAGAAAACTAAAATAAAAAAAGACTTTGAGATTATTGTTGTTTTTTTTTAGCAAAAACATTGGTTATGTATCAATTTCATAATGACACGTATAGAATTAACATCTAGTTTAATAATAGAACACAAATATATAATAACAACAAAACATAATTTAACTAATTCCAATAAGATTATGTATCACTTCATAATAATAAAGATAGAATTAACATTTAGTTTAATAATAAAACACAAATATACAATAACAATGAAACATAATCATATTAAATATCATAACACATTTAACTAATTCAAATAAACTAAACATAATAATTTAATAAAAAATATAAACATGTTTCATTATTTTTTGAAAGTTACATTGCAAAAAGTAAGCAAAGAGATGTACCTAAAGAGATGATGATAAAACAATGATAAAAACAAAACATAATTGAACTCTCAAAGACCACCAAAGATGAAATATGTATATTTTTTCTTTCAGAAGTTATGATTTTCCCTTTTCTAATTTTCTGTTCTTATTCTTTTTTTTTCCTCTTCTTTCAGCTCCTTTTGAAATGAAAGAAGAATGGGGTTTAAATAGGTATGGAGCATTAAACCCCCACTCTTCTTGAAAACTTAAGAGTCAATGTATGCATTGGACTCTTTGTTTTCCCAAGGTGCCACCCAAGATGACCAGTGAAATTTTCTCTTTTCTTTTTTCTTTTTCTTTTTTCAAGATAAAATTAATTAAAAGACTGCATTGCCCTTTTAGATGACCCATACTTTTATTCATTAATTGAATAATAGCTAAATGGGCCATCTAAAAATTTTAAAATAGGCGCAAAATTGATCAAGACCCAAACATCAAAAGAAAATCAGTTCGCTAACACAAAATCTAAAGATCTAAAACTATTTTGAAGATCAAACACAACAAATAAGGCCGGAAAAAAAATTAAATAAAAATAAAAATAAAAAATAATAAAATAAAACTCAAGCAACAATTTCAACATGATAAAACTTGAAGAATACTAACAAAACATTATAAATTCGGCACCAAATTAATTTATATTGTTTAAAAAAAATGTTATAACGACGGATTTGGATAGAGGATGAGAAGGGGAAATGATTGTCATAGATTTCCGGATGAATGGAGGTCGCCGGAAAACTCCGCTGAAAAATTTATTGACGGATTTTGGACATAAACTTTACATTAAATGATATCCCTTGAAGACCTCTACACTTTTATGTAAAGGATATAGGACGGGGATGACCGAAACTTCGTAAATCTGAAGAAAAAGGTGAAGATTTATGTTTGGTTTTTCTTAGATCTACGGATTTTGGCTATGGATATGAATGAATGGTTTGCGGATTTGTGTAGAGGAGGGTGAAAGGAAGAAATGGTAAAATTTTAGAGATTTTTCCAGCCAAGGGGTGGTGGCCGCCGGCAGCAGTGGCAGCGGTGGCGGTGGCCAACCGGCGGCAGGTGGAAGCAAAGGGGAGAAGAAAAAATAAAAAATGCCAATAAAAACTTGATTTTTGGGGTTTTGTATTTTTGGTAGGGTCCCCATAAGAACCCTTGGATAAAAAAATCATGGATGGTTGAGATTTAATCTTGACCATTTCTATTGGACAGGGTCAATTTATTGGGCCATTAGAATTTGGTCTAAATCAACCAAATTCAATAAAAATTTGGGTCATTTGGACCCATTAAAAAACAATATAAACAAGGACAAACTACCTAAAATACAAAACAAAAAAAATATAAGAAAAAAAAATCCTTACTATATATTGTAGGAGTAAAATAAACATGTCAAAAATTAGGTGTTCACATCATTAACTCGGACTAAGTGATAGACACACCCCTTGGAAACTAACTTTCTCGCCTTAAGGTACAAAATAAAACGACCCTTAGGCACTGCTGAACTGCTCTTCAACTCTATAACTGGTTCACTGGAAACTGGAACTTGACTACTCGAGTTCTACAATCTATTGATGCATAACAGGCATGAAGCCAGTCCATACCTAGAATGACATCAAAATCTACTATGTCTAACTCAACTAAATCAGCCATGGTACTCTTGTGATTGACGGGAACAGAACAATCACGATAGACGATTTCTGCTAGAATAGACTCACCATCAGGTGTAGAAACACTGAAGGGCTCAAGAAGTTGCTCAGGAAGAACATCAAAATTGAAGACTTGGATATACCAGTAACAACATCTGGCGAATCCTCTTGCTCTCGGCGACTAGCGATAGCATAAATACAGTTTCCTTCTCCGCCTGCCCTTGAAGTAGCTCATCTAGATGCAGCTCTATCTGGTGGAGCACTGAAAAAAACTGGGCTCTATTGCCCCCATTATCATTACTCTGTCTGTTCTTAGGACACTCTCTCATAAAATGACCGTTCTGACCACACTTGAAGCTACTAGTGGAGTCATCACAACACACCGTGAGTGGCTCCTACCATACTTAGCACATGCAGGAATCTTAGTACCCCATTGTTTCTTACTACCTTGCGAATGCGAAGGTCTTGCTCTGAAGTTTTGAGAATTCTTACTATTGTACGCACATTTGTTCCTTGGTACATGTGCACTAGTAGATGATGAAGCATGTCATTTCTGCTTATGTTGGAAAGAAGACCGGTCCGCATTACTCTTTTGCTGCTCGGATTCATTTCCTGATGTCTTAGCCCTCTTATTCTCAAACTCTTCTCTATCCTTCAATTGTTCCTTCTCAACTTGTTGCACATGGATCATCAGCCTTGTTATGCCCATGTAACTTATTAGCATGGCTACCTTACTTTCCTTACTTAACAGACGAGTCAACCCAACTACGAATAAACTCATCCTGATCCTTATGTCAGCAACTATCTATTTGCTTCTCTTTGCTCACGAGGAAAGAAACGCCTTATGAAGGCACTCTCAAAACGGCCCAGCTCACAATCGGTTACGCGTAAGCATGAGTTAGAAAGAGACTTTTAGAGATAAAACTCTTAACGCACTAAATGAGTATGAAAGAAATGAAGGAATTTCCTAAATGTTGCAGCCTCATAATTATAGATGTGGCGCGCTTCATACCGATAACTAGGACTCTATATACACGACTTCATAGACTCCTTACTCTTGAACTATGTGCTCTGATACCAAGTTTATCACGCTCCAAGCCTACACCCTGGATATGGTCGACACTCGAGAACCATTGTTGGCCCCAAGCGAACCCTTGGCTTAACTTACTTACTTAGCGGAAGACTTTACTCAAGATAAATACTTTTAAAACAAGTAAACTGAACTGCTCAAAATATAACTTAGAATGTATTATAATAACATTCACTGGCAAAGTGGCAACTCAAGTCTCAACTTAACTGAAAAGGAAAAGTAAGGACTCATGAAGTGTAGCGACCCTAAAAATTGATAGGTGAAACTAGAGCCTAACGTATGAATTTTAAAAGTTTAAGCATAAATTGGAGTTATGAAATTTTCCAAAAAAATTGGAAAATTGCCTTAGTTTTATTTGGTAAGTCCATGTGGGCAAGGGACGTTTTCGTAAATATTAATTTTTAGCTAAATTAAGAAGTGGGTACATTTTATATTATTTCTAATTTCTATATATGGTATTAAAACTTTTAAAAAGGTATTGTTTTAATTCATTCTTAAAAAAAAAGGAAGGGTTCTCTCTAGAACACCATTGAAGGCCAAGGTCAAGTTGGAGCTAGGGTTGAAGATTTCGAGTGCTTTCTTCTTCAATTTTTTTTGGGTTTTCAACTTAGAGGTATGGTGACCCTTGATCCTTGATCAATCTTTCTTTCAAGGAGTCCAATCAAAAGGGTTTCAAAAGTGTTTCAAAGAACAAAAATCTCAAATTCTAATCTAAGCATGGGTTCATTGGCAAAACGTTTTCTAAGACATTATATTGATGAATTAATGTTTGATTAATGTTTT
>JAJONY010002945.1:0-23241 GCA_029582405.1 Solanum gandarillasii
ATCTATTGCGTATTCTTCCTTATTCATTTATAGATTGTGTTGAAGTTTATATTCTAAACTTTCTATTTGTATTTCTAGATATAAAATAGTTTTTCTCTGTGCTATTATAGATTTTTTACAAATTCCTGCGAATATATTACTGTTAAGTCTACTTTGCCTATGTGCTAATTCTTGTCTTTTTGCTATAATTATTTCAGTGAGTTTTTGTCTATATTCGTTATTCTCGTTATTCATTGTATTTTTAAATATTGAATATATTTATATTCTGTTTTAGATATATTATCTATTAATTGATCTAATTTTTCATTATCAGTTTTTGTGATATTTAGTTGTTTATATTTCGGATATAATTTGTTTAATTTTCTTCTTATTTTTCTTAACTTTTTACTAGTATATTTTTTACTATGTTTCTTATTATCCATAACTCTGATAGCAGAGAACTTAAAACTATTACAACAAAAATTAAAAAAAAATATAAAATATCAGTTTGATAAAAAAAATCAAACACATGAACAGTCCCCTACGTTTGTTCTGGAAGCACTAGAAGTAGACAAGGAAGGAACTTCAGTTGTTAGGTGTATTAAGTCTTTTTGTAATTTACGAAGTACTATTCCTACTGGACCTGAATCCTTAGTGTTAGCAGTCATGTAAAGACTTTGATGTACTGACTCATTTTATATAAATAAATAAGTCGTCTTACTACCCAAAAAAAAAAAAAAAAACCAAGATAATATTTTATTCCAACATATACTTGAAACAAATCTTTTGTTCATATTAAGTTACAAATAATCAATTACTATATTTATCATTCTTGTGTTCACTTGTCCAAAGGTGAAAACTATTGATTAATTCGACATTGAATTTCATATTTTAAGAGTCAAATAGATATAATTAATACTTTAAACACAAACTCATTTTTCCCCCAAATTTTGAAATAAATCAAAAGGTAATAAATATGTATGTATATTTGATAAGAAGGAAAATATCTTTTAAAGTTGTTTTTCAATCTTTTATTTATTTATATTTGATCACAATTCAATTTAAATAAATTTTGATGGCACTTGACTGTTTTCAAGCAAGACAAACTACAACACAATACTATTATATGATATAAATCTAATAAGAATTAAGAAACTTTAACAAGACAATAACTTCAATAAAAATATCACAAATATAATAGAAATCTACACAACAATTCAAAATCAGTATCACAAGTGATGAGAGACTAAATATAAAGAATAATTGTCTAAGAAAATACATAACTATTTGAAATACACAATATTATTATAAAATGAACAATGAAGGGATAGAACCTAAATACATAGCTCAGAACAACCTCTAAGCACCATCCCGAACCGCATTGTACTCAAATTAGATCGTACATAGCTCAGAAAATAAAAGGACAATGAATGCTCAATAAATATCATTGACCGTCCCTAATAAAGTAATGATGAACTTTAAACAAAACCAACTAATTTCATTAATTTGTGCAATATAATCAAAAGGAAAAATGTGCGCATAGTAGTATAGAAACCTCAACACATTTAGGCCTCATTTGTTTGCAATTAATAGTGGTCTGAATCTGAATGGTTTAAACATTAGACCATTAAGTACAATTATTTTCATCAGGGGCGACTCAATATAATCGGAGGCTTAAAGCGAAATTTTAATTAGAGGCCTAAAATCTAAATAAACTTTACATGCATTTATTTAAAATTTATTTTTCTTACATTTTTAAATGCAAAGTATTACTTAATATCTTTTTTATATATAAATGATTTATTCGATTTCTTTTTCAATTATTAGTTTTAAATAAGATTTTATTATTCAACGTTGAAAAATATTATTTTACTCGGGCAATCATTATATGAATTGTTAACATAGTTCTACAAGTAATGAGTTGACAAATTTCAAATAAATATAAGAGTTAGAACCATAGCTTTGATGAAGTTGATAATTTGGTTACCCCACATTTTACTATGGTTGTTGTAATGCTTGAAAATCTAAGAAGAAATGGAAAAAGAATTTACAATTTAATTTGTTCAACACTTTTCGACAATTAATTGATATTTTTGATAGAATATTACTCTAACTTATCAACAATTTAAAGAAGAGAGTGTAAGAAATAAAATAATATTTTCTTGATTTCTTCTATTTAAATGGGGTTGAAGAGAATAAAATAATAATTTTAAATATATACTTTTTATCATAAATAATCAATATTTTTCTATAAGTAAATTATGTATATTTAGATGTTGAATAACAAATCTCTTAGTTTTTTAGTGTTTAGATCTAGAGATAAATTAAGATATGTATTTAGATTCAAACAATAAAAACAAATGAGACCTTACTTTTACTTACAAACCTCAAGGAATATGCATCAGCAACTCACATAATAATCACAATGCTTATGTTAGTTATGATCTAAAATGAAGATACAAACTTTATTGAGCACAATACTCCACCAAGAGCCTCATATTACAATATCAATCTCATAATCTGATACCCACTACGATAATCTCAATCAATATTAACATACATATAGTAGGGATATATCAAATTATTGACTCATAAACGATAAATTTAATTCTACACACGTATCAACATGATCCCACAAATTCAATAGTCTCTAAATCAATTTCATAATCAAGACTCTCAATAATTTCCATATGTGTTCAAACTGAACTCCCAGTAATTCTCATTCTTATGTAATCTGAATTCTTAATAGTTCCTATAACTGTAGCAAACAAAACAATCACGATCCTTAATATATATACAGACCACAACTATATATACTAAAACATATCACAAAGTCGATACATTGCATCATTTTTCATTGTTACATAATGTCATATATTTATAATTTAAATGATAAACTTACAAGAGATTATAGTGTATGAGAATTGATCTACTATGTACGGTAAATGATAAAATAAAATAATTAAATTAATAAGTAAAAACAAAATCAGAAGAAAATATTAAGGTAATGACTCAATTACACCGACTATATAAATATAATTTAAGTAACAATACAATACAATAGCAATACAATACAATACAATACAGTACAATCCACCACAAGCCTGGATTTCCTTTTAATTTGTTTATTTCCAAAATTAGTCTTCCCTTTCATGAAAAGTTGTGACTTTTATGTAAAGTTGTGACTTTCATGAAAAATTGTGATTTTTATGAACAATTGAGACTTTTATGAAAAGTTGTGACTTTTATGAAAAATTGTGACTTTTATGAAAGGTTGTGACCCTTCTGAAGGGTTACAACTTTTTCAAATAGTTGTGACCTTTCCGATAAGGCATAATAAACATTTGTTCACATAACCCTTTGTTGTCTATAAATGAAGGAATTTCCTCTCATTTTAAAACAACGAAAATTCTGAACTACAATCATCTTCTACACTATTCAATATTTGTGTACTTTGCTCATGTTGAGTGGCTCACTGACACTATTGTTTTTGTATCAATACATTGGTGAATAGAGTCGTTCTATCACGAGAGAATCTATTCCTTTAAACATCAGGTACTAGAGGAGAATAATTTTCATAAGGAGACATTGTGCGTTCAGTGGGCTCGATTTTTTCCTTCTTGTTTCATTCTATTGTTATAGATTCTGATATGTTTTTTTATAATCATTAATTTATGCTTATGTTATTAAGGATAAATGATAAGATGTTATAATTTTCATTTTCCTTTACATTATTAATGTTCGTTACTATGTAATCTTGTACGTAAGATAATATAGTGTTTTTGTTTTAATGATTGATAGGTTTTAAGTATTGTTTTATAAATTTCGTGATATTAAATTTCCGCACATAATTTTACTAGTATAATATACTTCCTCCGTCCCATTTTATATGTCACCCTTTCTATAAATAGCTGGACAACAATACTTGTCATTTTATAAAATTTATGCATAAATTACCATATTTTGCCTATTATATCCTTGATAGAATAGTTAATTAATCTTGTCATTTATTAATAAAGTTGACTTAAGAAAACATTAAATAAGAATAGAAGTATAAAATTACATTATTTTTTAATACAAGTGCAAAGTAAAAATGTGACATATAAAATGAGACGGAGGAAGTAATATAGAATGATAACAACCATCCAAACAAGGTGTTATACTTGACTTGCACTCGAAAGTTGACGAATTCCGGCTATTTGGGTTAAGGGGAAGAAAAGAAGATTAAGCTTAGCTCATATGAATTTGACAAACGCAATTAGCCATTCAAAGATTCGCAATAAGCAGATCTTGACAGTGAGAGCTTTGTGAGATTTGTGTGTATTTGTATTCGTTGATCGAGCATGAGATGAGATGATTTTGGTGGGCAGAGATCGAATTGAGGCATTTGTTTCCATTTTCGTTACTTTTCTTCCTCACGAGCTCTCCGCATTGCTTTACTCTTCCTCCACTTTTTTCTTTGTAAGTATCGATTCAATTGCCTCATCATAAACATCTTCTTGGCATTTTCTTGTTCTTAATGAATTTAATGATATATGCAGATTTTGAGCGCATACTTTGTGGTTCTTCCTTTACGTGATGAAGGGGCTATATCTTTGGGATTGGGGAATCTCCCCAGCTTGTTTGTGGGATCCTTGATACTCACACTCTTTGCTGCCCCTCTTTCCACCTTAATCTTTTCATTGCCTAATCTTTCCAAGTCAAAGGTAACTCGCTAATTCCTTCTTTCATTGCTCTATTATATTTATTGTCTCTTTACACAAGTAGAGGAGGAGAATCATAGATAAAATGAAGTTCATATGAAATAATATGTTAAAAATTGATGAAACCAATTTTAACACTTCTTTTGAGACTATATTTGATACTTCCAGTGGAATTAATTTCCATTAAGTGCTAGTTTTAGACCCTGTTGGAGTTCTACTAATTCTGCACAAGTTTAGGTTTTTAACAAAGCCTACAATCTATTCCCCATTTGCATTTGGAATAACTCATCCATGCCTCCGTATCAGTATTAAGCATGAAGTAGTTGTATTTTGATGGTTTCTGTTTGACCGCAATAGAGTGTTGTATTAAACCTGTTAAATTGTTGTTTTACTGATGTATTTGATAAATGATGATTTTTGGCCTAGTTGGTGTCATTTGAGAGTAATATTGAATTCCTCTACGACTCCAAATTATCTGGCTATGTTAATAATGATTGATGAGAAGAAATAAATTGCAAATCTTGATACTCTACAACATAAGGATATCAAATTATAGATACTCTTTTTGTTGTCTAATGCTATTAATTAGGTTCAGCTACTTATAGACACTCTTTTTGTTGTTGAATGCTATGAATTAGGTTCAGCTACTTACTGCTTTCTTGTGTGGTGAGACCAATTTGGAGTGTTAGAAGCTGATTTAGGTTTGTTTTGGGTCTTTTTAAATGTCATCTGTAATGGTCCCTTCTTTAAATTCCAGGCTTTGGTCTTGATACACAGGTTTTTTGGGGTCACACTTGTTGCGTTCTACATCCTGTGGCTTTTTTCTACTCCTGGGAGTTCACCATTTAATATCAAGGTACAACTTCATGATTTTGGCAGCAACCCTTTTGACGATGCAACTGTTATGATTTAAAAATGGCAATAATGCAGGGACTGCTCTCTGTGTCCTCAACTTTAAAACAGGAGTTAAAAGTGGAGGTGAGTCACAGGAGTACTCCAAACTCGTCCAGTTGGAGCAACCATGGGTGGTTCTACGTGTCAGTGAGAATTGGCCTATTTCTTTGGGTAAATGCTTTTGCTTTAATTCTCAACTATTTTTTGTCATTCTTTGGTGTTTGTTTCCTGAATAAGATTCTTGCTTCATTGTTTCTCAGGTTGCTTTGCTTAATCTTATTACTATATCTTCAACTTGGGCTAGAGTTATTGATGTGATGGATAGTGAGGTAATTGTGCCTCTAATTGATTCGTTAATTTGAACGGACCTACAGAAGGGAAGTTCAAGGGTTTTAATATATGCCTTCCATGACCATAATAGATCATGATATTGCTTTTACACTTCACGGTAGCAATTTGAGATACAGTTTAACTTTTTTTCCTGTATACAGTCAGGTTCAAGATTGTTTGGGTTTATTGGTGCTGGTGCTACACTAGGCCAGCTGTGTGGTTCGTTATTTGCCACAGGAATGGCTTGGTTAGGACCGTGTGTGTATCTCTTTATGATTATCTTGCTTCCTTATTCTTATTATTCTCTTGAGGCTTTGTTGTTTTCTATTTTCTTAGTAGTTCCCTTTTGGTTTTTTTGCAGATTTACTTCTTGTTTCAGCAGTTCTCATGGAACTTGCTGCACAGTCGTCAAAAGGAATCAAGAAAGACATCTTACAACTTCCTGAAGAACTATCTCCCATCAGGTTTTCTTCTTGTTGTTCTTGTCCTACCCCGATCAGGGATTATCACTAGATTTTTTAGCAATAGAATTTTCCAGTAGATGAGATTAGGAAAAGAGATATCTAATTGTACAATCAGCTCGCTAAGCTCCCTCGATAGCTCTTTCCATGCAAGCAATTACTGTTCTTTCTCTCCCTATTAGCCTTAGGATGGTTGTCTCAGGTTTCTTACCCTGTTATTCCTGGTTTTCTGTTGCATTGCTGTCTCATCTTTCTCTGGATGGTGATCTTCTTTATTAGTGAAAGTTCTCTCTACGATAGCATAATTTTTCTAGTCTAGTTGAGTCATGGTGTAAGTTTGATATAGATCTCTCTATTTCAGCTCCCTTCATTTTCTTTTTTGGGATACAGAGGTGTTTGATTTAGGAGGAAATGCTTTTTTATATGAACAAACTGAAAAAAGAGATATGCATTGTACTCACAGGTTACCATGAACCTGATATCTTTATCTGTACAGTTTGATAGTCCAGGAGTATAAAGAGGATGACATTATTTAACTCCTTAAGAACAAACCATAAGAATGATTGTAAATCAGTCTGGACATGTTCTTCCTCTACACTTTATATATTGAAGGCATCTCTGGACAGTGATATGCCCAAATTACACCTCTAAAATGAGATATAAAGCGGTAGCTGTCAAATATAGAACCCAATCAAGGTTGGGGTCGAATCCCACAGAGAATATGGTGAGAAATTTGTCAGGTACGGTTATCCGGCTGGTAGTCTTTATTTCAAGGGGGGTTTTGCAATATGAAAAGTTAAACTGCTTGTATCTTGTGTTATCAATAACCACTTTGGTGAAAGTTTCTTGTCTTCAAATAATGAGAGTGAGCTATGACTATGTCCCGATGATTTCATAACTTAACAAGTTGATGCGATTAGTGATCTATCTCGGCGATATGCATGCAAAACTAACGATAAGAGTTTAACAAAAGTCTTTTGACCCAATTAGATGAATATCACTTTATATCCTTTCGGCCTACAAATGTTTTTGTATCAAGTTTCTTAATGGTTTCAGATTGATTATCCTTGTGAGAGCTTAAATCATTAGATGAAGGTTAGTAGCCTCAAGTCTATGTTGTTAATCTCTTTTCCTAACTTTGACTTCTTTTTCAAGCAAGTTAAGATTTATGGCGAATTCTAATGCTTAATACTGTCCAAAGTAATTATGCAAAGAGATTAACAATACATGCAGTTTCAGCATTCAAGAATCACTAGTTTTTCTAACCTACATTCGTTAATCCATCATGGTTCCCACAACCCTAGTTATGGAGTTTAGCTACTCATACTTGCAAAATTCAAATCATAAGACTTAGAAGAATTCATGATAAATAACATGTAACAGATGAGTAGAAGAAACAAACTTGTATTAACCATAAAACAATGCCAAAATAGTAGCAAAAAATCACCGAGAATCAAGAAAAATGATTAATGGATCTTTCTCAACTCTAACGTACACAACATATCCAACAAACTAAGTAACATCCAAAAGAGAAACTAGTATTTATAAACGGCACTCCTATCCTAAACAAAATAGGAAAACTTTGGCCGCGACACCAATTCACGGACCGTCAAACAAATTGACGATCCGTCAAAGCAGGAGCCAACCATGATTCTGTCTTCTAGGTCTGGTCTTCGCAGAGGATCACAAGTCATTCCACAGTTCATGGAATCAATTGACTGTTCGTCGATTGGACCGTAGTCTTGAGAGCCACTTGCTAAGTTGCAGATCTTTGGTTGACTAGAGACAGGACAGTATGTGATCCTAATCCAACCGTCTGATGATAGTAGTGTAGAAATTATGGGCAAGCACATATCTGGGGACTATTTTGGGAGCAGTAGTGGGATATGTCTCTGATGGTGGCTCGATTGTCTCCCGTATGGCCGAAAGCTCTACCTGCTCACTCTTTTCGGGAAAGTCCTCCAACAATAGATCCCTTGAAGTGGACGGTGCTGTCTTTCCCTTAGGAATAGGGTTCGACTCGTCGCAAATTTTTAATAGTGTCTTGGACGTGAATCACCTGCACCGACTGGTCCACACCCACCAATATAGGCACCTGAGTCTCTCTGTACAGTGTACAACTATGCGATCAATCAAGGGAATGGGAGTTGGGTCCCAAATCGCAGTGCAAGCTCTCGGATCTCCTCCACTATAATTTGGGCTAAATTTTCAGTAAACCTCGACATGAGGCTAGCAAGCGACACGGCCTGATCTAGAGTGAGTGTATTGTCAGCCGTAGTTGGAATCAAGTGTAGGCGTACAATCGCCCACCAGAACTTCACCGCAAAGAGGGATCCCTTGGTGATCGAGATCTTATCATTTAGTCAACTAGGCCAACGTTCTATTTGTCAGCACCGATGCTAGCCAGCCAATCTAAATCCTTTGACCCTCTAACTTGTACCTCAACTCCACTGTGTTAAGCGGCACCTCATCTGGCACAAATATAGACTGCTGGACGGTGCATTTTGAAATATTAACCGACACTTAGCGCTCCCGCACACTGTCCAGTGGTTGCTGGCCCTTGGTAGACTCCTTGTTCTTCCGCATACTAATAAGGGTGGTTGTATATACAGAGTAGAATTCGCAGATCAAGATGGGGTTGTACTCACCTGGAGGTTGGCACACCGCGCATCAACCCCAATACATAATGATAAAAAAAGCCTGAAACTCGGGCATCTCTACCAAATCAGAGGATCTGATAAGTACCTCATCCAACACACTCCTTTTGATGTTACCCCTCTTCTCTGTATTGGGAATTCTCGCCTCTGATCTCAAGTTGCCTCTTTTTTTCTGAAGAGGAGGTTGTGGCCATAGACTCGTCCCTGTCGCTCGGTGACCCTATACGTCCGGAACCAGCATCCCCCGGACTCACCAAGCTGCTCGAAGTACAGGTTTACCCTCCCTTTTCAGCTGGGGAGAGGTGCTTGTTGCTGCCGTGCTTGCAACCTCGTGGTGCAAGGCTTCAACTGTGGTTGTTCTTCTACTTCCAAGTCTGGAGTATTTCGCAAGTGGGAAGCAATCTCTCAGGCCTTCCCCCCTCGTCGTGGTCGAGATTTTGGAGTTATGGTACCTGCAGGGTATAGTTGTTAGTACATTTATCTAACACTTTTTGATGGTGTCCAACATGTGCTTAATGCTGAGGAATACAAATTTACCAGTTTAAAAAAAAACTATAGAAAACACAAACAAATTACAAAAACAATTTTTTTGAAATAGTTCACGGGCCATGAAATGGAATGACGGTCCGTGAACCCACTTGTGAACCAGACTAGTAGACATAGTGGTCTCCTCAGTTTCTACAAGTGAGTCGACAGACCGTGAAATGACATGTGACCACCGGAAGTGGAAGAGCTATTTGATGCGACTTCATCAGATGATTGTACAAGAAGGAACTAGAAGGAACTAGATAGATTAGAGAGAATTATTAATTCATTGTTAAAACAATTTGAATATAAGAATTTTTGTCAATAATTCTTGTTGTATAGGTTTACGATGTGTAATTAAATTAAAAAAAGGGTGAAATGATTTCCCTTTCAGTTGATTTTATTGAACGATTGACCAAATATTAATAATAAATAAATAATAAAAATGAATAATTTTTTTGTTTAGTTTTATTAATAAATTGCATGAACTTAGATCAACTATCAAATAATGATATTTCTATACCTATGGAATTAGTTGTCCTAATCAATTAGTCCATTTAGATTTCTCTAGGTGGAATAATAAGAAAGGTAAGATTCAAAAGAATTTTTAAAAAGGTTTTTTGTTTAGTATTTTAGAAAGGGGCGGGAGGTATCTATACTTGAATAACTGTAAGCGAACCCTTCTAGATGTTTCGACGCTTGATTCTCAAATAGGATTGAATTTAAGATGTGGAAGATACATTGGTCGAAGCTTTTCAAGAAGTTTTCATTTCTCCAAGAACTTCACGGACACTATCAATATCTGAGTGAGGAGTTGTAATTGATTGGAAAGTGGCTTTCTTTACTTTAGGAGCCACCGCAAGACAATGTCAACCCTACTATAGGTGTTTAAATGGTACAAGTCTTAGTTGAGGTGTCTAAATGAAAAATGGTGCCAACTTTAGGTGTCTGTCAATGAGTTTAGCCTTACTTGTCACTCCCTCTATCTCATTTTATGTCGCACACTTTCCTTTTTAGTTTGTTCCAAAAGAATGACACCTTTTTATATTATAAAAAAAAGGGAAAAGGGTCGAAAATGCCATTATACTATATGAAATGATCAAAAATGCCCTTCGTTTATACTTTGGTCCATTTATGCCCTTACTGTTAGTGAAATGGGCCAAAAATTCCCTCAGTATAACGGAGGCAACGGAACATACTTAAACCATTTAATTAGTCTTAATTTGTTTACCCTCTTCTCCTTATCCGATGAACCCAACTCCATTTTATTCACAAAATTATTTCTTCCTCCTTCAAAACCCTAGTCCCCTCTTCTAGATTTCTTAAATTAAGACTAATTAATTTGAACAACAGTATTACTAGTAGAAAATAATCAAACCAAACAAATATTTCACATTTACACTTGAAGATCACCTAAAAGTTGAACACACAAAGTACATATAGTCAGTAGTAGCAGTTTTCTCAACGTAATCTGTTGCATCAGAAAAATTCTATGACGGAGATTATCGACAGCAGTAGTCCCTTGTGAATTGTTGGTAGCTGTCAATTTGGAGGCGTTCTGGTAAAACAGAGAAGATGATCTATTATTGAAGCTTCTCGGCTAAGGCAGATCCAGGAAATCAACTGTGACCAGAGGCTGAAACTCTGATTGAGTTCTACAGTGAGAAGAGCCCTCGATGGAATCAGCTCGAATGAGCATGTGATAGCTCTGGTTAGAGGTGCCGGAGAGGCAATGGAAACTGTTGTGGTGAGGTTTCTGTTTCTTCATGGCGAAGAGAAATGGGATTAAACCTTTTGTGATAAGTTCCTTGTGGTGATGGGTGATCTTTTTGAGTTTTGGATGTTTAGCTATTCAAGTTTTGATGTTAGAAATGGAGATGGCTGACCATTATTTATAACGGAAAATTTCAGGACTAAATTACAGAGTAGGGGAGGAAGAAACAAATTTTGTTAAGACTAATTAAATTGTTTAAGTACAATTTAATTATTTTCCGTTACCTCTGTTATACCTGAGGGAATTTTTGGGCCATTTCACCAATAGTAAAGGCATAAATGGACCAAAGTATAAACAAAGGGCATTTTTGATCATTTATTTTTTTTGATAACCGAGAAATCCGTCTGTGACCCGCCCTTTGGACCAATCACAGCGTTCTAAACTCGGTGGATAATGGGCCCGCCCCTCTACCCTTCTCCACTTAAATACCAGGCTTCGCTTTGCATGATGTGGGGCTTGAACCTGTGACCTAAGCCACAAATCCTCCTCCTTTTGCCACTTGAGCTAGGCCTTGGGGGCGGGCATTTTTGATCATTTCATATAGTATAAGGGCATTTTTGACCCTTTTCCCTAAAAATAATTTAAATTTAAGCTTCCCATTTTACCGTTAATGAGATGATTTATAACCACACAAATGTCTATGACTTGTTTCAGAAAACAAGATTTAAAAGTTAAGTCTTGCTTTCTTAAACTCCATATCCTGTCAGATACCCCACTAAAATTGTGAGGAATGAAGTATTACGTATCTATAAAAGGAAATAGAAGGAGGATGAAAGGTGGAGACAAGGGGCGACTTCTAGCTTGGAGATAGTATATTTAATATATAGCTGAAAAGTGAAAAAGTAGGATGATTTGTTACTAAAAAGAAGATTTCACATAGAGACCGGTCCATTATACACCGAGTTTCAAATCGTGCACCTTTGTCCATTTGGGATTTCTCAGTTATCAATATAAATGTATAAACAAAAAGAAGACACACACACTGCGAAGTATAAAACTATTGGATACTCTTCATCAAAAAAAAAGTATAAAACTATTGGATACTATTAACTTTCTAGATATACATCTTTTGATATAGAGGAAGAATGAAGTCGAGTACACATACTAGCAATGAAAAAGAGGCACTTTATATGAATGTCCTTGCATGACTTACTTTCTCTATCCCCTTCCTCACCCCACCCCACCCAAAAAGAATATTATAATCGAGTTGTCTCTAACCTTTGTGGCATTATACCGGGTATGTTGTTGTTGTTGTAGTCTCTAACTTTAGCGTTTTGTTTTTAGGGAAGCTGATACCGATCAAGCTGAAGAGGCCGAGAATATACCAGGGCTCACACAGAGAACAACTTCCCCAAAATCTCCAGCTTCTGTAGCAAAGCCTCAGTTCTGGGCTATATTGGATGGGCTAAAGCTCATTCTTTCTTCGACTTACTTATTGCATGTATCATTATTCCTTTGGCTGAGTGCAGTTGTGTCCTCCTTTTTTTACTTTCAGGTATGAGAAGAATTTCCTTTTATTAAGTGACAGAATGGATCACATGATCTGTAATGTGGTGTATTTATGTGATTTACTAATCTCACATAGATGACCGCCTTTATGAAAAACCCGCTTATAGTTACTGCAGCCTCACTCCCAACCTTTTGACTCTTTTGCAGAAAGTAACTGTTATTGCTGCTGCAGTAACAGATCCCACTGGTAGAAGAAGATTATTTGCACAGATCAATAGTTTTATTGCTATTTTTATCCTTGCTGGACAGCTCACTTTGACGGTACGGTGTAGATGTATATAACATGCAAAAGTTCAATCATGAAGCTAATCCTATTTCTCCCTTTTGTGTGTCTGAGGGAAAGGGGTTTTGAGGGGACATTCAATTTCTCCAATTTGTGGAAGTGTATACAATCTCTACATGCTACTTGAACAACTCTAATTTAAAACTTCTCTTATCTACTCTCAATGTGATGGAGGTTCTGACTGGAGCCTGTGGTGAAGGCTTCTTCCTCTCCAAATATTCTTGTCATTCGCATCACTTTCCTTATCTGAGTTCCACCATAGAACATAAACTATTTCTATCACTTGGGGGTGTGTAAGAGTGTTAATATCTTGTTGGTTAATGTCAGCTCCTAGTGAGTTAGAAGTTTATTTTGAAGGATCTACAAAGAATTCCCATGTATGCAAAGTCAGAGTAAGTAGAATTTTGAAGTGATAAGATATCTAGGATAGTTTTTTAAGTTGATCAGTTTCCTATTTTCTTGAACTGCAGTTCCCGTTCTTTCTTTTATATTTCTCTACATTCACAACATGTTACAACACGATTCATTTTAATTGGCATCTCTAGTGTCACACGTTTTAAAAGTCCTTATTCACCACTTGGTTGCAGGGGGGCATCCTTACTTTTGCTGGTGTTACTCTAGCCATTTGCTCTGCACCTTTTGTTGCCTTCGCGAATCTAATTGCTTTAGCAGTATGGCCCACATGGATTGCAGTGGCCATCTCAGAAACCCTGAGGAAGGTATATTTTCCTTACATCCTTTTCCCAACCTCTAAAGAAAAGTAATAAAAATAATGACAAGAAGTTGTAAAAGAGGAACGCCATTCTGGCATTCGTACAATTTTTAGTTGGCAGAATACATTATTACCCCATAAACTTGGCACAATTTATTTAGTGCCTGTGTGGATCGAGTTTTGGCTTATGATTTGTAGCCAAAAGTCACAAGTTAGAATTTTTGTTATTGTCTTATAAATAAGCTCTTATAAGCACTTATTTAGTTTACCCAAACACTACAAAACTGCTTAAAAGCTATTTTGGCTTTAAAACACCTAAAATAAGCCAATTCAAATGGGCACTTAGTCCACACCTAAACTTTCCGTAGTCCTCATTACCTCCTCCTTTCCCTATAGACCAATCTCATCTGATGGAGGTGAGACCCACGCGCTGCCATGTGGATTCTTTGTCGATGTGTCATTTTTTAAAAATACAATCCTTTTTATACTCATTGAATTTTTGGATCATCTTTTGCGGGCCAAATTCGTAAAAGAGTTAGCAACTCCATTATTGAGGCGATATTTTTTCGTTTGACAGAATATAGTGGATTGACTGTGCATCCGATTTTTTGGTTTTGTTTTGCATCATTCGGTTTCTGTTTTTCATTTTATTGTTTTGATAAAATGTCATCCAATCTGAATCAAAATAAATTTGGTTTGATTCGGTTTTGCTCTTTTCGGTTCATTTTTACTTTTTTTTTCAGTTTGTGTTTTTGGTTATTCAGTTGTGTCATATAAGAAAACACAGATCTAATATAATTGAATAGTTATATTTAAATGACAAAAAAAGAATAACTATTATAAAGAATGAGAAGTGGTAATGACATTCTCTTAAATTAATACTTTTCCTAAATTCAATTCACATGATTGAAATAGTGGACAACACTGCTAGGATAACAATATATATATATGTTTGATGAGATAGCCAAACACTGCTAGTCTCCTACAAAAGCATAATGGAACAAGTCAACAAATTGCACTCCTAATATTAATATCAAACCAAAATGTAGGTATTGTTTAATGCTAGTCTATTTCTTTATTGACCATGTACCAAGAATGAAATGCGTTATATACATATATATATATATATATATATAAACATAATAAATACTCTATTGGTTCAATTTTTCGGTATTTATTTTCTAAAATCTGAAACCAAACCAAGAAACCAAAATTTCTAATCCAAAACCATACCAAAAAACCAAACTAAATAACAAAAAAAAATCGGTTTGGTTTGATTTTTGAGTTAATCCAAATTATGCACACCCCTAATAATAAACTCTTTATGGAATTGATAAGAAATATAAGTTGGAAACAAAAGTTCATTGCATCAAAAGAAATGAAGAAATAAAAATAGCAAGATGGAAATCACAACATATCTCTAGGGGTGGTTGGTTGACCTTGATTAATTATGTTCTTGATTCACTACCAATCTATATGATGTTAGTATTCCCAATTCCCAAGAGGGTAATCAATAGGTTGGATAAATAAGAAGAAAATTCCTCTGGCAAGGAAACAGTAAGAATTAAGGCTACAACTTGGTTAAATGGGATGCTGTGATAGTGGGAAAGAAGCATTGGGGTCCGGGAATAAAGAACTTGATGAATTAGAGCAAAACCCTTAGGATAAAATGGCTGTGGAAGTTCAATAATGAAGAGCAGACCTACTGGAAGGAAGTCATTAAAGCAAAATATGTAGATGAAGACAAATGGATGACCAAAGAGGTGATTACACCATATGGGGTCAGTGTATGGAGATTCATTAGATCTCTGTGACATGAATTTAATGCTAACACAAAGATCAAAGTGGGGAATGGAGAGAAAACAGAATTTTGGAAGGATGTTTGGCATGAAGCAGGTAGGCTATAGAGTTCCTTTCCTTCCATAGTGCCCACCATATACTAGCTGTGATAATTCTCCATTTGTGAAAGAATGCAAAATAAATATATAAAAGAGAGGTGCTAAATATTTCCTGTGTCTATTCCTCTGTTCAGTACATGCATATATAGAAAAAATAAAATAACAAACTACCCAACTATCCTATATATTAGCTACCACAAACACACCATATTAGTATTTGTACGTAAGTAGAACTCACACACTACCCAACTATCTCCTAATTTGTAGATACCTTAATTAACCAACTACTATTTACATGGAAGTAAAAATGTAAAAGGAAAACAGTAAGGAAAGCAGTAATTTACAGATGGAAAATAATGGCTCGTGTGTACTTTGTGTTGTCTGAAAAACATGATATTGTTAACCTTTTTCATTACTCTTTGGCACAAAATCATCCTCGAGCTTTTTCATTGACGAGTCTCCAATAAATTCAACACCCCCCCTCAAGTTGGACGTGGAGGAACGAACACCCAACTTGTTCAACAGGAAACGATGAGATGTACCAGGTAGAGGCTTAGTAAACAAATCTGCAATTTGAGATGAAGATGGAAGAAAAGAAAGAGAAATCAAGCCATTGAGGTATTGTTGACGGACGAAGTGACAATCTAAGTCAACATGTTTCGTCCGCTCATGAAAAACAGGATTTTTAGCAATATGAATTGCAGCTTGGCTGTCTGAATGGAGAGAAATTGGTAATGAAGGAGGCAGAGACAAGTCGGAAAGAAGACGAACTAACCACGTCAACTCAGCAACGACCCTCCTCATCGATCTGTACTCAGCTTCAGCGGATGAAAGGGAAAGGGAAGGCTGTTTCTTTGATTTCCATGAAATAGGACTACCACCAAGACTAATAAAAAAACCACTAACTGAACGTCTAGAATCTAAACAAGTAGCCCAATCAGAATCACAAAAGGCTAGGAGAGTGAAAGAAGGAGAGGAATTGAGAAAAATCCCCAAACCGGGATCCGAAAGAAGATATCGAAGAACATGGTGTGCAGCCAAAAAATGTGCTTGATGTGGAGACTGCATATATTGGCTAAGGTGTTGGACCGAAAAAGAGATATCAGGCCTTGTATGAGTTAAAAAATTTAATTGCCCAATTAGCCTTCTATAAACAGTAGGATCTGGAAGAGGAGAACCCATGTTTGCTTGCAATTTTAGAGTGGGATCCAAAGGAGAAGAGGCAGGTTTGAATCCAAGGCAATTATATTCAGATAATAGTTCCAAAATGAATTTTCTTTGGTTGAGGATCAAACCGTGAGGTTCTCGGATGACTTCAATGCCCAAAAAATAGTGTAAATCACCTAAATCCTTGATCTTGAATTCTGAATCGAGGAAAGATTTCAACGCTTTTAATTCTGCCATATCATTACCTGTGAGCAAAATATCATCCACATATACAGCTAATATAGAAACAGAGCTACTGGTGCATTTGTAAAAAAGTGAATAATCATTCAATGAGTGTTGGAAACCTTTGAAACTCAATGCCGCAGTCAGTCTTGCGTACCATTGTCGCGAGGCTTGTTTAAGGCCATATAAAGATTTCTTTAGGCGACAAACTTGAGTAGGATCAGAAACCTTCAAACCTGCTGGAAACTTCATATAAACTTCTTCGTCCAACTCACCATGTAAAAACGCATTGTTTACATCCAATTGGTAAAGACCCCACCCTTTCTTAATAGCAATTGCCAAAACACACCTTATAGTAGTAATCTTCACGACTGGACTAAAAGTTTCAGTAAAATCAACCCCTTCCTTTTGAACATCTCCCCTAACAACTAACCGAGCTTTAAGTCTCTCCACAGAACCATTAGAGTTGAGTTTGACCTTGTAAACCCATTTATTAGGTAAAGCCTTCTTTCCCGGGGGTAATGAGACAACTTCCCAGGTGTCATTAGTGATAAGAGCTTCTAATTCTCTTGTCATAGCCTCTTGCCAATCTGGATATAAACTGGCTTGGGAAAAACTTGTAGGTTCTTTAATTTGTGAAAGAGAATTGATATATTGTTGATTAGACGTGGATAAAGCATTAAAAGAAAACGGTGTGACAGAAACAGGAGAAGAAAAACAAGTATCAGTTACATTAGAAAAATGAACACTATTGCAAATGTAATCTTCTAAATATGCCGGAGTCTTGATAGATCTAGTAGATTTTCTCAAGGTAATAGGATTGATTTGTGAAGGAAGAGTGGGTGTAGAAGGTACTTGAGAAAGTTGATCCGGAGGAAATGAAGTACTATGTGGAGGAGAGGATATAAAATGATAATCATGATCAGGTATAACTAGTGAATCTGTAAGAGGAAAAACAGAAACAGTAGGCTGAATAGAAGAAAAAGGGTATATATCTTCATGAAAAACAACATTCCTGGAAACAAAATATTTTTGAGAATGTAAGCTAAGTAACTTATATCCTTTTTGCCCAAAAGGATACCCAAGAAACACACAGGGCTCAGCTCTAGGATCCAATTTAGATCTACCAGGAGAAAGAGTGGAAGCAAAACCAAGACAACCAAAACATTTAAGGTTAGAGTAATTTGGAGGATGACCAAAGAGTTTCTCATATGGTGTTTGAAAAGATAATAGTTTTGTCGGGCATCTATTGATTAAGTAAGTGGCTGTCATTAGACAATCCCCCCAAAATTTTGATGGAAGATGAGACTGAAAAAGCAAAGCTCTACAAACTTCCAAAAGATGTCTATGTTTTCTCTCAACTACACCATTTTGTTGAGGTGTGCCAACACAAGAAGTTTGATGAATGATGCCTTGTGTAGACAAAAAATTAGAAGTTTCTAAACTTGAACCCAATTCCCAAGCATTATCAGACCTAATGACCTTAACCTTTTTATTGAATTGTCGTTCTATCATTGCAAAGAAAGATTTGAGAATGGGAAAGGCATTACTTTTAGTAGTTAATAAAAACGTCCAAGTTCCTCTACTAAAATCATCCACTATGGTTAAAAAATACCTATAACCATCGTAAGTAGGGGTTTTATAAGGCCCCCAAGTATCAATATGGATTAAATCAAAAATTTGTTGAGACGAAATATGACTAATAGGAAAAGGAAGTTTGGATTGCTTTGCTAATGGACAAATAGAACAAGGAACAGAAAATTTCGAACAAACTGAAATAGGAATTCCATTGATATTTTGCATATTTGATAAAGGCATATGCCCCAACCTTACATGCCATAACTTGCTTTGAATAACAGAAAGAGAAATACACGACAAATTAGATTTATCATCCTTTAGGGAATCTAAACTAGAGCTAGACTTAAAACAAGAATTGACAGAATAAGAAGCAACTGGAAGCCTATTCTTCAAGATGTAGAGACCATTCTGGCTTTCACCAAGGAGCATTGGGCTCTTCATTGAAGGGCCCTGCATGAAACAATGAGAAGGTGTGAAGAATAATATATTAGAAAGTTGTCTGCACAACTTGTGTACAGACAATAAATTGAAATGGAAACTAGGCACATACAACACATTATGAATGATTAAATTTGAGAATAGTTTGACAGATCCTGAATGAGAAACCTTAATCTTTTGTGAATTAGGAAGCCTTACAGAAATAATTCTAGGCAATGGTTTAAGATTGATAAAAAAATCTGTATTATAACTCATATGTTCAGTTGCACCTGAGTCTATTATCCACGTCTTTTTAGTGAACGTTTTACCATCAATATTTGAATTTAGAGAGAAATGATAAGGGGTTAAAGTACTACCAGCACAATTCACAGAGGCTATGACATCAGAATTATTGGCTTGATCCTTATTTTTCACCTGCTGAAGCATCTGCATGACCTGTGCCAATTGCACCTGTGTGAGAAGTTTCTCATGCTCCTCTGATTCTGCGCTAGTCATAAAAGAATCTCCAGAAAATTCATTAGAAGTCACAGCATTACTCTTAACAGAATTTTGAAAGTTTCTTGACTTAGTAAATTTAAAATCAGCCGGAAATCCATGTATCTTATAACATTTTTCAATGCTATGTCCTGTTTTCTTGCAATATCTGCAAACAAGATTAGACTTCTTGCTATCATAGTTCCCCTTTTGTCCCCTAAAATCAGTAGAAAATGATCTTTGTCCGTTGTCAGCGATGAATGAAGAAGATTCACCAGGAAATTTTGGTGTATTCTGGACCTCCCTTTGCTTCTCCTCTTGCATCAACAATGCATAAGCATTAGGGATAGAAGGGAGTGGTGAAATCATGAGTATATTACCTCTAGGTGCACAATAAGAATCATTAAGTCCCATTAAAAATCGAACTAATCGTTCATCTTGTTTGGACTTAATGTTCTTTTCCTTTGCTTCGCAAGAACAAGCGCAATTGCATGGAATGAAGAAATCCAAAGCATCCAATTCATCCCAAAGACGCTTCATCTTAGTGTAATAAGTCGCAATATCAGATGAGCCCTGAACAAGGTCACTTAGTTCCTTTTGAAGCTGAAAAAGCTTAGCACCTGAACTTTGTCCAAACCTTGCTTCTAATTCTGCCCACAAATCTTTAGCAGTGGAAGAGTATATAACACTTTCAGAAATTTCTCTAGAAAGAGAGTTCAAAAGCCAGGAAATTACCATGTTGTTTGCTCTCGACCAAGCATTGTGCAGGTCTGTACCAACAGCAGGTTCATGAGTTGATCCATCAATAAAACCTGACTTATTTTTCGCAGTCAAGGCAATGAGCATGCCTCTCTTCCATCCCCCAAAACTCTTGCCATCAAAAGCTGTATTAACTAACAACATACCAGGAGAATCAGAAGGAGAAATAAAAAAAGGATGAGAAGAATTTATGAGAAGAGAGGCTGCATTAGTTCCAGCAAGAATGGGAACTTGAGTCTCAGAAGAGGTGTTTGCAGGATCTCCCATTGTAGCAAATTATGGATCAGGAATAAAACGAAAATAGAAGCAGCGATTTAAAACTTGGCTCTTGATACCATGAAAGAATGCAAAATAAATATATAAAAGAGAGGTGCTAAATATTTCCTGTGTCTATTCCTCTGTTCAGTACATGCATATATAGAAAAAATAAAATAACAAACTACCCAACTATCCTATATATTAGCTACCACAAACACACCATATTAGTATTTGTACGTAAGTAGAACTCACACACTACCCAACTATCTCCTAATTTGTAGATACCTTAATTAACCAACTACTATTTACATGGAAGTAAAAATGGAAAAGGAAAACAGTAAAGAAAGCAGTAATTTACAGATGGAAAATAATGGCTCGTGTGTACTTTGTGTTGTCTGAAAAACATGATATTGTTAACCTTTTTCATTACTCTTTGGCACAAAATCATCCTCGAGCTTTTTCATTGACGAGTCTCCAATAAATTCAACAATTTGTCTCTGTTCTTGGACTGTTTTCCTGCTTCCTCCCAACTCTGGATTGCTTCTGTGATCTTGGCAGGCATGGTCCATGGCATACCCTTAAGATTCAGGATTCAGGAATAACCTCCATTGTTGGCCAGTGATCTTGCAATGTAGAAAGAGATGCTTGCCTGTCAGCAATTTCCCCACAAAAAAAAATATCTAGAACGTAATGGTATCCACCTCCTCTTTAAGTTGTCTTGAGACAGTACAACTTCTTTGGCTAACAACCAGACAAAACAGGCCACTTTGAGTGGGATTTCTGACTTCCAGATTCCTCTCCAATGACTGTGAGGCTGATTGGGGTGGTTTTTGTATGCATAGCCCACCTTAAAACTACCCTTCTGACTGCCTTTCCACCACAAAATGTCTTGACCCCCTTCCAGTCCATTAGATTGCTCAGTGGTGTTGAAAAAATCTGCTACCCTCTGAATCTCACAGTCATTTAATTGTCTTCTATAGATGAAGTTCCACCCTTGAGGAGTCCAATGATCTACTATGGTCTTCTGCTGGTGGGATACTAGAGGATATATATCAGGATACAAGACCTAGAACTTTTGATAGTATAGAGAACAGTATGCAAAAAGTCAAGCTATATTGTTTTATGCTTCTATTTTTTTTTTGTGTAATAAGTTATACTCAAATGATACAATCTCCGTAATTGATGTACCATACTCAATTTAGGAAAAGATAGTAGGATTTGAAGTACTTGTGTAAATATTGACCAGTACAGTTTTAGTACTCTCTTTTGAGGAATATACAAAGTTACCAGTTTTAAAAAAAAGAAATAAAAAGAATTACACTGTTGGTGCTCTATTATATATTTATATTGTCTAAAGCTTTTATTATTTGGCAGGAGATAATGAAGTTCTAGCCAAGTTTTTTTTTTACAGATTTACCCCAAAAAAGAAAAATTACATAGTTGAAATGAATAGACATCACATCTAAAGAAGCAACAAAAGGAAATACACAATTGAAACTAAATTATTTTGGCTAAAACTTTTTCTATTTGGCTAAAAATAATGAAATTTCAACTATGTTCTTCACAGATTTGTCTTAAATAATAATACAGAATAGGAATAAATAGCTATTGTAGCCAAAGAAACAGAAAGAAATATACAATTAGAACCCATTATTGTAGCTAAAACTTTTTATTTGGCTAAAAATAATGGTGTTCAGCCAATTATTTTGCATTTTTGGTATGAAGAAGAAGAAATACACAGTTAGTGTCAAAAAGAAGAAATACACAGTTGAAACAGATAAACTTTTCCTTTGAAAGGAGAAATAAAAAGTTCAAAGATGGGGTAAAATATGCCTTGTATATTATGAAGAAGCAAGGAGAAAGAGACAATTGGAACAAATAGACTATCTATGTGGCAATCAATGGTTGGAAAATACCTCACTCGGAAGCTAATTTTTCAATTTTCTTTACTTCCATGCCCTTAGAAGAGAGTGTATCCACACTCTTTCCTGCATCACCATCCAAGGGGTTGAGGCTATCAAAAACCCAAGTATGCGGTGGATAATTAGAACAAAGAAAAGTTAAGGTGTACTGAATATGCCGTGCCAACAGGTTTTGTGACGAATAAAAGATAAGTAGGCGTAGGCATACACTTCTGCAATTGAGCCTCATATTTTTTGTCTTTTACGATAGGTGGTCACATACGTCGTTACCAGGCCTGCAAGGGAGCTTCTTTTCACTGTTGTCTCACAGGACGAGAAGTATAAAGCAAAGGTATGTTACAAAAATAGTGACCTGAAAGATTATCATTGTTCCATCTTACATATTAGCAGCAGCTTGAATTGTGAATATCCTGTCTGTAGCAAATCTTGATTTCCAATTTTAAAAATCTTTTTGATAGGATATAGCAAAGCTAGAAGGTTAAGCATTATTTTATTATGTCTGCACAAGTGTTTCATGACACTTGAAAGGATTGTTGTGGTTATAAGTGTCACTTGAATATCCCTAGCAGTAGAATGATTCTATTGTTTCTTTTTGTGGTATGCCAACGTGTCTATGCAGGTATGCATAGATGTGATTGTTCAAAGACTTGGGGATGCTACAGCAGCTGCAATGTACAAGCTACTCTTCAGCACTCTCA